>JAIXMQ010000039.1:0-298077 GCA_025716855.1 Pilaira anomala
ACCTTTATATCCAACTACCTTTAGTTCAGATATACTTTTATTTACCCAACAACCTTTAGTTTAAATATACTTTATTTACCCAACAATTATTTTAGTTTAGAAACACCTTTTTATTACACAACATCTAGATCGAAAAAGATTTTAATCATTTTAAATATCAAAAAGATAATGACATAACATCTAGGATTTGACATTTTATCAAGGGAGCTCTTAACCGACTCTCTTTAGTATAAATACAACTCACAAAACCATAATTCCAATAAATCTTATCTTACCTTTACCTTACTTTTACAGTTTATATCTAAACCCATTTTTTCTCTAAGGTCCCTCGGATTAATTTTTATTTTATATTTTATTTAATCCATTGTATCTTTTTTTTTTTTTCTTATTGTAACTTTAGTTATAACCTTTTTTTTTTCTCTCTTACATTCTTTTATAAAAACATAGTCGGACAACTCAAAACCTGGTGCTCACGCGAAAAAGAACTTAATTACCTTATTTTCTTTCCTCTTTCTTTTTATTTACTTTATATCACCTTGATCTTTAACAGTATAAAAGATTATTTTTAGATGAAAGAGAGATTACTTTTTATTTAATGAGGATTGAATACAATTTATATAAAATTAAAGTAGTACAAAATAAATATCTTATTTTGACTAAAAAGAATTATGACAAACATAAGAAAAAAGGTCTCACCGAGAATCGAACTCGGATCACCGGATTCAAAGACCGATATGATAACCATTACACTATGAAACCATCTGTTTTTTTATTTTATTATTTTAATTTAATTCTATTTAATTTATCTTTGGAGCATCACGTGATAACCACGTGTTTTATTGATGTTTATTGGCTGATTGGTACATAAATCTATTTATTGTTAAGAAAGTTATTTAAATCATTTTTGTTTTGGTGTCCTCGCTTCTCTACGTGTCCTGGTTGCCACAATATAGTTGATTTTGTGATTTATTTTATTCATTTTTGTTTAGTTGAAATGTGACTCGGTCGTTAATATTATTCCAATTGCTCGGTGGTAACTCTTCTTTTGGATAAATCTGCACCTTTTTTCTTTATTGTTCTGTCGCTGTCTTTGTTATTAATCGTATATTCGTATATATTTTTCCATTCTTATTATCCATCTGAAACCTACTTCGTGTTACTTATTCACCGTTTTGCCGTATCAATCTTTTTCCTTTATTTTGTCGTCTCCGCGTTATTATTATTGACAGGTTCTTCATGTTATTCTATTTAACTATACCAGGAACATGGATCAATGTGACACGATAATTGGTATTGTTCTTCCTGTATTAATAATAAGCCCGGACCTGAATAATGATTTACACTCAGTTTTGACATTTATTATAAACCCTCCTTATTTTTGTAAATCATAAAATTTCATTTTATTTTGTGTCTAATTATTTTTATAGTTCCTTTACTATTTTTCATTTCGTATTCAATCTATTATATTCCTATAGCTCGAATACATCAATAACTCTTATCCTTAAGAAGATCAAAACCATCATTACGACTGTTACTAAGAGGATATTCGTTTAACATTTTTCTGGCAAGCATTAAATAAAAAGACTGTTAATGTAATCTTTTTGAAACTTCTTTACCCTTCATCTTAAGTTGTATCGAACTAAGGCACTTCTTGAATGAGTTTCATAAAGCAAGTCGAGCGCATCCATGAACTCTTTGGGATCCCATCTTTCGATTGAATTATTATGCAATTGCTGAGCAAACTTTATCCAAGGAGTCTTCTCATCACAGAAAGATGATGTTCGTTTTAAGTATATGCCCTATATAAAAAAAAGATGAAAAAAAGTGTTTAGTAAAATAAATCATATACAGTCAATTTAACTCTTTTTTTCATGTTTTACTTAGGGTTACATATTGTGGTAATGTATACGGCCTTTTTTTATGTGTGTCTACATATTTTAGTTAGTTACACCAATTCTAGAAGAGGGGATGAAAGTAGGGATCTTTATTTGATACGATCCACTAGTTGTGCTTTATATTCTGTACTAAATAAACATGACCGCCTCAACTCGCATTTATTGGTAACTGACATGTTAATTAGATTGAAAATCATAATTGTATTTTTAGGCAAAAATCGGCTAGTCCTGACCTTTGGTTTTTTTCAATAATCATAAACGTAGATATATCTTGATATTACAAGCATTTAGACCATAGCTTTTTAATGATATCTAATGTAAAACATTATGCTATTATTTCTTATGGTGTAATAACCAAAATAAAATAATAATAAAGGATTAATGATGGTCTGTGAAGAAATCAAATTACAGCTTTTGTTAGTAGGTCAAGTATATTTTTCATAAATAAACAGTTATAAATTCAATATTTAAATGAATACATTTTATCCAAGTTTTTATAATTATTGTATCTATACAATTATCGCATTTATACATTGGTAACAAGTGCTATATATGTATTAGTTTTACTATTGTCATTTTTCTTTGAGATATATATTTAATATATGCATTTAAATGTTTAGTACTTTTTTGATATGAGCGTTCGTCATTTGATTTCTCGCAAATGGAGAATAAGTAAATACTCAATGCGTCCAACTTGATGCAATTCTTACATTTCAATTGAAGAGAATGGATACTTTATAGAGTCTACGTCAGACATTTGGCTCTGGAGCGGGATTTGATACAACGTAAAAAATAATAATTATAACATGTTGTTATTCCTGGATATTTTTTTATTTTAAATATGAATAAATATTTATTTTTCTTATTCTTGGTAATATCATTCACATCAGCAAGCTCATTACCAATACAAGTGACCACAATAGAAAACGAATATAGATTACCCAATGTCATCAGTCAACCATTAGTCAAGTTATTAGGCGAAGACTGTTACGTTAGTTTATTAGAAGACTTACACTTTACTGATGTACCTTGTGTAAAGCTAGCGATCTCGAAAGGTTTAGGACTTGGTATTGTTGTAGGTGGAGCTATAGTTAAAATACCACAAATCGTTACAATTGTACGTGATGGATCCGCAAAAGGGTTATCGTTGACCTCATTTTTATTAGAGACAGTTGCCTATCAAATTGTATTGGCGTACAATACTCGATTAAACAACCCATTCAGTACCTATGGTGAAGTATTATTTATGACCATCCAAAATATACTCATTTGTCTATTGATTGTGTATTATGAACAAAAAGAAAAAAACAAGAGAATTGTGATATTACTGCTTGGATTTTCAATAGGTATTTTGATCTTATGCATCATTCCTCGTTGGCTTATGGCATTACTTTATGCTGCTCAAATACCCATTGGTTTAGCAAGTAAAATACCCCAAATACGTGCGAATTATATGAATCGATCTACAGGACAATTATCTGTATTTGCTGTCTTGAATTATTTTGCAGGTACTACAGCTCGTGCGTTTACAACTTGGACTGAATTAGATGATCCCATCATGTTGGGTGGTAATTTATTAGCAAGTGTATTAAATGGTATCTTGGTTTTACAATTAATCATCTATTGGGATGCCTCTCAAGTTCCAAAAGCAGATTAAAAAAATAATAATAATAAAATATTCTGTACTTTCTACATATTCCCAAATGATGGGGGAGACGGAGGTGGATAATCCTAAGCGGTGATTGTTTTTTTTTAATGATGACAATATCAAAAAAACGGAAACTCAAAAAAATTTATATTTTGTTTCATTTAAATACAATGTTATCTCTCTTAACATCAAGAAGATTTCTTCTTTTCCCCAAGAAACCTTCTTTCTGTAGATATAATAATACCATGGTGGCTGCTCAGCAAATTGAACAACAAGATGCAACCAAAGAAGCTGAAATCATTAGAGATAATTTGGATATTGTAAAGCAATGTCGTGCTGATCCTAATATTGTTGAATATGAAGCTTACTCTCATTCTTCTAAAAGTGAAAAGGAACACTCTTTAACTTTTTCTGTAAGTATCACTTTTTTTCTTAATTTAATGCAGATTTGTTTATTAATTTTTATAATTTAGGCTTTAAGAGGTCCTGGTATGATCGTTGTCCCACCTGTTTTATTCTACAACAAGTCATATACCGAACTTACAAGTGTTCTTCATCTTGGTAAGAATATCTGTGGACATGATGGTATTATTCATGGTGGTTTAGCTGCTACCATACTTGATGAAGCTTTGGCTTGTGTTGCTATACCCGCTTTACCCAACAAGTTTGGTTTCACTGCCAATCTCAATATTAACTATAAAAGACCCATCATGTCCGATCAATGGGTTCTTATGAAGGCTAAATTGGATAAACTTGAGGATCGTAAAGCCTTTGTTTCTGCTTCCATTCAAAGTTTAGACGGTGAAACTATCTTTACTGAAGCTACTTCTTTATATATCTCTCCCAAGGCTAAGCCTCAACAATAATTATTAATTTCATCTCTAATATGTAATCTACTTTTTATACACACATTAAACATTTCATCTAATTTATTTGATTTGTTTTTATTTGCCTATTTGTTAAGCTCCTTGAAAATATGTCAATGCTTTTTCTTGATCACAAAAAAGAACCTTATGTATATTTATTGTATTGTCGTACTAGTGTCACATTCTCTATTCATACTATTGAAGGAAGGTAAACAAACAAATTTTTGAATCCCAATGAGGCGATTTTTTCCCTGGGTAACATAGATTACTCTTTGGAAAAAAAAGTAAACAAAAACGCAGAGTTTTCGTCTGGTTGTGTAGCAACTTGATGGTTCTGAAGGTAGTTTTTTTTTTTTTTTTTTTTTATTAAGCCTATCCAATAGAATCTTTTCATTATTTTATTAGCCGTACCATCGTATCGGTTGGACTAGTATCTTGCATGTATACTTCCATAATACAGGGTTTCCCACTATTTTTAGGAATTAATATGGAAATTAATGGGAAAAAATTTAAAAGTTAATGAAACCAAGTTTGAAAGTTGATGGAATAAATTTTGAAAAAGTTAGTTAGTAATGTGATTCTTATATAGACGTTTTAAGGCTTTACCTGTATCAAGGTTTTCCAAAGCGATAACTAAGGAGGATAATTATGGTTTTTTTCCCCAGTTTAATCGGGTCGTAGTTTTTTCTTTTGATTGAGTTTTTTTTTTAACTTCTCAAGAATATCGCAGGTTTCAGACCAGTTTCCCAAAATTAAGATACAATCCTTTCCGAATTTTTTTCTGGTGTTTTTTGATAAACGTTTGGTTGATTGAATTTCATTGATATGGGCACTGAGCTTCATCTTTCTAAAGAGGATTAAGTCTTTCTTTCTCTTATTTTTATAAAATAATTGAAAAAGTATGGTATGTATTCAAAAATGAGATACGAGATGCATCATCATGCACTGGTTAATTAGTTACAAACGTTTTTTTTACCAGTCCCAAAAACCAATAACCAGTTTGATAAATGCTGTCAAAACCCTTCTTTTTTTTTTCTTCTTCTTTGTTCTTTCCTCTTTTTTAATAATTTCTCCTTTGAGTAAAAATGGAGGGATCCGTTGAACAATATACCTCTGTAAGTATTTTTAACGGGTTTAGATATATTATTTTGCTCACATTTATTTTCACAGGTGAATATATTTTATCAATAAACACTGATGATAATGGTAAAAAGGTTATGACTGTTAAGTCTTCAAATACTGGAATAGGACGGAAACCTCAATATCTTTCTATTTTGAAGAAACTCGTTCATGACGTTCATATTATTGTTACTCATATGTATTCGTTTACAAGATACATATTTATCCAAGAGTTTAATCTTAATTTAGAAGAGTATGCAATCCAAGGTTTTTACAAGGAAGTGTTTTTATCACTTTTAGACAGTAAAACTGTGAATGTTAATAGACTATCGGGCAAAGTAAAGGCATATAGAGAGATAATAAACAAGTATAAAGCGTCGTATTGTAGAGATTCATCATTCACGTCAATCAAACTACCCTCTGCTCAACAAATAGCCTCATATGAAGCTACAAAAATACAAACTGCTTGTACTAATGTAATCACTAAAGATTTTGGAAATAAGCTGAGAATGGTTGTCAATAAACTGATCGGACTGAAACAACGTATCTCACAATTGACTAGCGATTTGAAAAAGCATGGCTACTCAAAAGAGGAAAGTAAAGCCAAAATTAAAAGTATCATTCTGGAACCTGCTACACAACTTGAACTGGCTATTTCATCAAGAGATATCAGCCGAATCCCAAAAGAATTCCAAGATCAAAAGGCTATTATCAACTGTATTAAGGACATATTTTCTGCTTATCCTGGAAAAGTCCTAAATTTATCTTCAAAACCTTTCAAAGATCAAGGCCTAGACAGCTCCATGAAGTTCAGAGGAACTATAATGACAGATAGCATAGGTATTTCTGTTATAAAATAAAATTTCGACACGTCTAAAGGTGGTACAAGTAATCCCAAGGCCAGTTTAGTAGAAGATGAAGAACTCAAATATATTGAACAAATCCCCAACGAGGAACTACGATCTACAGATGGAAAATGTGTCTTCATTGATCCTGGTTGACGTGATCTAATTTATTGTATGCACGAAGATAGCACAGTCAGTAACAAAAAAATTTACAGGTACACGAGAAATCAAAAAGCAAAGGAAACAAAATCAACAAAATTTAAAAAGCTGCGGCAACAGTGGAAAACAAAAGACATTCAGGATTGCGAGGACAAACTCAGCAAGTGCTCACCACTCACAGTAAAAAAGGAAGCATTTGTTGAATACTTAAAGATTGGAGCTGAAGTTAATTCTAAGATGCAAGAATACTATTCAAATGAAGATGTAGAGAAGGATAAGAGAAAGAAAGACTTAATCCCCTTTAGAAAGATGAAGCTCAGTGCCTATATCAGTGAAATTCAATCAACCAAACGTTTATCAAAAAACATCAAAAAAAAATTCGGAAAGGATTGTATCTTAATTTTGGGAAACTGGTCTGCTTCCCGCACAAGATTTTACGAACCCATTAAAGGAAACGGATTAAGAAATAGCTTACGAAAAGAAGGGTTAAAAGTTTATCTTTTGGATGAGTTCAAAACTTCTAGTATCTGTCCTTCTTGTGAAAACAAGCTAGCAACTTTTAAAGAATGTATTAATCCAAGGCCATACCGACGTTCGACTAATCCAAAACTAACATGCCATGGGCTTTTAAGGTATTTCTTACATATTTTATATCAATGAAATGTCTAAATAACTTGTGTTTTAGATGCTTAAATAAAAACTGTTTGGAGAAACAGGCATTAACTGAAAAGGATCAAGAGAATATAAAGTATCGACTATGGAACAGGGATCTTGCTGCTGTATTAAATTTTAGGAAGATCTTAATTAGATTAAGGAATACATCCCAGAAACCTGCGATATTCTTGAGAAGTCAAAAAGACTCAATCAAAAGAAAAAATTATGACCCAATCAAACCTGGGAAAAAACAAACTCGTCTTCCACAATAATTATCCTCCTAAGTTATCGCTTTGGAAAACCTTGATACAGGTAAAGCCTTAAAATGTCTATATAAGAATCACATCACTAACTAACTTTTTCAAACTTTATATAATTAATCTTCAAAATTTATTCCATCAACTTTCAAACTTGGTTTTATTAACTTTTAAATTTTTTTCCCATTAATTTCCATATTAATTCCCAAAAATAGTGGGAAACCCTGTAAGAGCATCCACAACGAAAATAAGCTTATTTTTTGACGGAAGGCTTGATGTCTATGACCCTTTTTTTTTTTAAAAAAAATGCGGTCCAATAAATCTGTAGAGACCTTAAATGCATCGTGTATATACAGAAATAAATGCTGTTAATGCTTCTTCTGATCCAGTGTGCTACAAAATATATCAGAATAAACGAATATAACCGAAATTTGCAAATATTGTTTAAAAAAAATATAGAAACGACGTTGACATCCACCCAGTACCTGTCAAATCCCCACCTTTTTTTTTTATTTTTCTACAAAAAAATTAGGCTACCGTCACCATCGGGTGAAGCTTGATAGTTTTAAGTTAATACTCCAGAATTTAGAACAACCATCGGGGATGCTCTACATGAACATTAAATTGTTTCCCTTTGCTGTATCTTAGTATCTGACAAAGGTTGGACTGAACAAGTTTTTTTTTCCATAAATTATATTCATTTTTCTGCTTTTTGTATATATACGAACAAATTATCGATACGATTACTCAGTAATCTATGACCATATCACTACAATATGCAAGGCCATATGCATTAACTACACTAAGAAATAAATAAATAAAAAAAACTATTGCAACAGTTTTATCTTTAAGTGAAAAAAGAAAAGTATAAAAAAGTCATCATTTTATTGATGTTTTTGTCCCGAGTAGCTAACAAGAGCCATTAATTACTGTTAAATTATAGTTAGAATTGGCTTCAATAGTTATCGTCACTTTCTTATTGTTAACTATCTTTTTTTTTTTGGGAAAATAAATTCTTATATGGTTATTTAACTTTTCCATAATATTTCAAAAATAGATGTTTTTGTTAAAACTTTAGACAAAAAACTTATATGCTTTCTATAAAAATTAGATCACCTCTTTAAACTGAAAAAAGTGTGCACACAAAATTATTCGAAATCGCACAAATTGGTAACGTGAGTACTCTAAAGAAAAGGTTGTACACAGTAATTTTATGATTTGTGCTACACTTGCTAAGCACAATATGATTTTATTAAAATAGGTAAAATTCAACGATTTTCATCCCCTTTTTCTTTTCTCTAAAAAAAAAAATCCCAAATATAACTAGATAAAAAAAAAAAAATGGAATTTATAAAACCAAATAACTATTACGGCACTGATCAAATTAATCGAGACTATGATACATTTAGTACCAAAAGTGGGAACTTTACAGATCTCTCCCAAGCGCTAGCAAAAACATCACTAGCTATGAGCGTTCTATTGATTGTATTTATGGGATATTATTACTTTAAAAGTCCAATCTATCGAAACAATATTTGGAATATAGCAGCTGTCTCTGCATTGCTCTCACTTTCATTAAGTATTATTGCTATGGAACCACCAACAAAACAATCAATAGGTTCTGCTTTCTATGGATTATACATTTGTTTTGCACATGTGACGATACTGTATGCATTTCAACGCATTACTAAAAAGATGGATCATCGATATGTTAAAATATTGGTATACCTTGGATATAGCTGGGCTATAGTTATGATTCTTACTGGTATTGTAATTACAGTGACGATCAAGAAGACATTCATGGATCTATATAAGCCTATTGAAAACCTGTTTGATCTTGAAGATTTATACCATACAATTTTATTCTTTCGATTCTCAACATGGGGATTTATTATCATCATATGGATATGTCTTTTTATTTTACAGAGCACGCTTTCAAAAACATCTCGTATCTCCATGTCTGCATTTAATTTACTCGTTTCGATTTCCAGTATTACTATTTTGGCTTTCAGTTTAGATAAATCTGCATCTTTGCAAGATTTAATTGCGGTGTATGTATTTAGGGATATTACAATTATTTTTGCTCTTTTGGTCGCGGTTTATTATAGCCCGCATTGGTTAAAGGACTCTCTTATTGATTTAGTAGAAAATGATGTTGAATCAGTCCAAAGTAATAACAGTGTTACCCAAAATGGTGCTCCTTCATAGAGAAGATCATAAAAATAACAGGAACAAAAATTACCCGTCTATAGACAATTATATATTTAATACGATAATAAAAAACGCTCGTCTGCTTGTTATAATAGGTAGGTTTTTATGGATCTACCAAAGGATATAATTATCATTAATAGAAGTATATTTTTTTCGGTTGATCGCAACTCTTTTTTTTTTCTACCTTCAGTTGTATCACAGATTATCAAATGCACGTTATAACCAAACTGAGTAAATTTGATATGTATATATATATTAATTCACTTGAATCATGAAATGAATCTGTTTGCATCACTTTTTTTTTTTTTTTTTTTTTTTTTTTTTTGCATGATTATTAGCTTAAACTTGACGAATAAAAGTCAGCGAAGAAGGGAAGTACAAAAAGAATATATTTGGTGGTAAAGCTCATGTTTTTTTTATTTCATATGTCTTTCCCAACAATAGTAGGTCTATTCAAAAAAAAAAAAAAAAGATGTGTTACAATCATTTTATGTTAAACTTTTCCTGAGAAAAAAAGAATTAACAATTACCTTTCTCTCTCTCTCTCTCTCTTTTTTATTATTATAACATTTAATGTCTTACATTCGTTTTATCCAAGCATTCATTTTTACCTTATTCTTTTCTCAATGTTTAGCACAACTAGGCACAGAAATTCTCTCTCCAACTTACAATACTACAGTCAACGTAGGCGATAAAATCCAAATTCAATATCAGTATCAAAACATGGGTAATGGTAGTTACTTGGTCGATGTGGATCTTTGGAACAATGGTGCAGCAGACAATTTAGCTAAAAATATTGCCAAAGATGTCTCTGTTCAAAGTGGTAACTCTGCTGGCACTAAACTTGCTTTCCATTTAAATGCTACTTATGAATGGACAGTACCTAAAGGATTGAACGATACTCTCTATTTGACTGTAACAGCTAAACCTGAATTGGAAACAAAAATTGGTTTGAGTATGCGTTCTCGTCCTATTCTGATTCATATCAATTCTGCTATTACTAATTTACCCATTCAAAAACTTTCTCTTTTCGCTTTGGCTTTATTTGTTGTTTTCTTTACTTTTTAAAAATAAATGTTACTCTCACTGATCAATTCCCCATTTGGTGTAACTTACTGCGTTATATCACGTGTCTGTGTGTGTGTGTATGTTCAGCTTGTTTTAAGCAATAAAAATAATCCGCCTTCTTTTTTTCAATATAAAAATTCTTTTTGTTTTTGTTTTTTTTTTAAAAAAAAAAGCAACATGCTTTCACCTGAAGAAGAGCTATCAAACAAGTTAACTTCAGTAGCTAAAAAAAAGGTGAGAGAGAGAGAGAGAGAGAGAGAGAGAGAGAGAGAGAGAGAACTGTGGTTTTTCAGTAGTCCTTAATTATTTATTATTTCTTGTTATAAGCTGCATAAGTTTCAATCCAAAAAAGTGAATTTAACGGATGGTTTAGAGCAAGAAAATATTCGTCTGAAAGAGAAAATATTTAAGACCAATGAAAAAATGGAATGGATGCAACATGAAATCGATCATTTACGTGAAAGAAATAGTGAATTACAAAGATTGTTTGCCCATGATTTTTTATCAGACACGGATAGTATTAATTTTTCTGATCAGCGTACTTTAGGTTCGAGTTTTTTTTTTATTCAAGTTAAAATTGTTCTTTCTTATTGACTCGTACATATTATATAGATGCTTATGAAAGAGAAGAAAGGTAAAAAGATGAATCATTTTCCCTTTTTTCCCTTATTCATGGATATATATATATATATATATAGGCTGATATTTCAGGATTTAAAGCGAAGATTAGTCAACTTGAAAGAAAGATTCAAAAGAGATTCAGCAGGTTTGTATTTTTTTTTTAAAAAAAACAGCCACAATATAATTCATGCCATTATACTCATTTGCTTTTCTTGTAGAATTGTGTTGTCATTGTATGGGTGAAATGATTGAAGTCTAATAATCAACTATACGCTATCTTTAATTTATCACACACACATGCATGCATGTATAGTTTATTTATTATAAATCTTTCCACAGTTGTTGGTATAATTATTATTTCAGTAGTATACTTCTTTTATTTTTATATACGGGTCATATAATATTAATGTATTTTTACTGGTACTAATTGTTTCTGTCCGAACACAAGGCGGTAGTTAATCATGTATCGAGACTACTTGCCAGTAAATATTTCTTACATATTAAAAAAATATGTAAGAAGGGAAGTAATACAATTAGTCTTTTTAAGGACAGGCGGTAATGTCATTTCTCATATCTACGGCAGACAACATGAAAAATAGCACAAAAGAGTTTGACGAATGATTCTTCATTTTTTTTATTTTTTAACTATAAAGCATCATCTTATATCTCGTTGTTTATCATGCATCGCGCGCGTAAAATAGACAAAGGTCAGTAAGAAATGTTGTTGTCTTTGGAGATATACAGTCTTTTGAGCCTTTTACCACGTAATACACCTCTTGAAAAAAAAAAAAGGAATGAAATCCTTGCTAATAGTATGAAAGAAGCAGCATTATAAGATTGTATATATGTTGATGATAAATGTTTTTTATATCGAACAGAAGAAAATCCTATACTGTTCAACATCTTTTTAACAACTCTAACTTTTACATTTTCAAACGCGATACACTGACGATAACGTCTGCAATTCACAATTACCTTATTAAGTAACTCGCTTGTGATCACTACTATTGGAACAGTCAAAAGTCATTCTTTTTTTTTTTTTTTTTTTTTTTTTTTGGTATTTATCTCTTTCTCTCTTTCCTCTCCCTCCTTTTTTTTTTTTTTTTTTTTTTCTTCGTAGCAACCTTTTTTTCAATGAAACTGTATCGAGCAGAGACAGGTTCTAGTATACCCTGGAACAATAACAACACTATTGAAACGTAAGATAAGCAAAAAGTTGTTATACAAATAAAGTCACCGATAAGACTTACATATATAATAGTTTGGAACAGTTTAATGAAGCAATTGAGAAATGTACTGGCATTCCACCCGATATACAAATAATTTTAACTAGTCGTGGAGATATAGTGAAAGAAAATACTTTGAAAAGCGTAGTAAAGACAACAGATAAAGTAAGTTAAAATATAACAACAATAAAAGTTTTATCCCTTTATTCAAACTCTTTTTTTTAAGAATGAAGAAGAACTGGTATTTTGTTATGATACCGATCACCTGAATGCTGAGGATGATATCATTCAAATGGTGATTGAAAGGGAAGTACCAAGTTTAAAAGCAAAAAGAGTATTTCAAGGTAAATATTTCAAGTTTATTTTATAATCACTTTTTGATGAAACTAATTTTGCATTAATAAGGCGCGGCACAAATTCAAAAAATTCATAAAGAATTTCGATCCAAAACTGCCCAAGAAAATTGTCGTGCGTATAAGGATATTTTAAATGTTTTTAAAGATTATACAGAGGTAACTTCATTTAAAAATTGATCATGTGTATGATTATATACTTATTTTTTTTTTTTTACACTCAAAGTATGTAATGGAAACAATTCATACACATCAAATCATGGCTAGAACCATCATTCGAGAACAAAAGAACCAAACGATGGCAATCAATGTTGGTCTTTCTAGTTTAAAAACATACATGAACTCAATTACAGAAATAACCACAAGTTTTACAAAACGAGGTAAAAAGGAGCTCAAGAAACAAACAAAACTCTTGGCAACTCTTGATCAAGATTTGAAAGCACTTGAACATACCGAGCTTTATCCTGCCATTCTCAACTTATTGGATTCAAAAGATCGAAATAAAAAGAATCTAAAAGAATTCTTGAATACAGATGAAATTGAAAGGATTAGGAAAGAAACTCAAGTACTTGTCAATGATCTTACAATTAATATATCTGATTTGGAACAAGCATTAGCTGAACTGAAAGGATTTGTACAAGATTTAGTCGATTACGTTTCAGAAAACACTCATTTACAATGGTTAGATGATGTCTATTCACATACCACTGTTATCATTCGATCTGCTGCACGATGTCAAAAAGACGCTAATGATTGTTATGGAAGGGGTCAAACTGCATTACAAGAAATGGAGAGTAATCAAAAATTAGATAATCATCACCGAAAATTCACTACATTACATCAGTTAGTTCTCTATATACTTGATGACCCCTTGACCGACTTGGAAAAAGACGATGATCACTTACGTCAATATCTTGTTCAATTCATCGACTCAAAACGTAAATCAATGAATACGTATTTCAACAGTATGAAAACCATCAGTAAAATACATACTCATATTGCAAATATACAACTACTCTGTGACCAGAGTTGGGATCTACTTGAACACTTTAAGAAAAAGTTTGGAAAACGAGATTTACAGATCGTAAGACAAACTTTGTTTAGCTATGGTGGGTTATTATTGGAAGTATTGAGACGAAAAAGATACAACTATGTATTGACAATCAACACAAGTACACTTATGGAAATATTGGCAAAGTATCATGCATTGGAAGAAACAAGAAGAGGTTATTTCTTAAAGACTGTCAAGAATTCACTTCCTTTTACTCTGATTGGATTTGATCAAGTGGCTCCTCAAGGAGAGATCCAGTTGTTTGGAACTGAACAGGATTCGAACCAAGATGAAATGAATGAAGAGGAAGTGTTGAATATCATCTCACTTATGACCAATATTTACAACTCACAAGGCCCTAGTATGGCTAAACAACCTTCTTTTTTAAAAAATCCTAAAAGCTTGTTAAAAGCAAGTAAAATGGACGAGAATCAAAAGTCGTCTTCGTTCTTGGATGTCATGACAAATCATTTAAATAATATGGATTCTGATTTCTTGACTGCCATTTGGACTGAGTTTTTCCCCGAAAAAGAAGTTAATGCTAAACGTATAAAACAAGTGATTGCGCAGCAATCCATAATCGAATCCGCTCTAAACGACAATGAAAAGTTGAATCAAGAGGAGGATGAAAAGTTGGATCAAGAGGAGGATGAAAAGTTGGTTCAAAAGGATCAAAAGGACAATGAGAAGTTGGTTCAAAAGGATAATGAGAAGTTGGTTCAAAAGGACAATGAAAAGTTTATTCAAAAGGACAATGAAAAATCAAAGCAGATTGATGATGAACATGAAAGGCAATTAGCAAAGCTTAGAGAAGATATAAAAAATGTAAGTTTATTTATTTATTTTTAGCTTGAATACTCAAGTTTTTTTTTTTAGTTGGAAATTGAAAAGGAATCGTTGGAAAATAAAGTGGAAGATTTACAACATACTGCAAACAGTGTAAGTATTTAACTTTTTTTTTTTCTTGAATAGAAAAGTTGACATACCATTTCATGTAGATACACAATGAATCACAAAACCAAAAGAAGATCAATGCTTTGCAAGCTGAAATAGCCAAAGAAGAATTTGATCAAAAGGTATATATATATATATATATAAAACTTCATCTCATCTTTTTTTTTTAAATTTTTTCTCTCTTCTAAGCTCTCGGATCTTAATTATCAACTTAAAGAAGAACAAAATAATACAAAGAACCGTGAAATTGAATTGAATTCAGAGATCCAGGAGTTGAATTCATTATTAGAGCAAGAGAGACAAAAGACGCAACAAGTAATAGATGAAAAGAACCGATCTGATCAATCACACACTGCTGAATACAATAGAAAAATCAAAGCTCTGAAAGCATCTTTAGATCAAGAGAAGCAAAAGACTCAGGATGCATTTAACGAGAAATGGGAAGAAAAGAACAGAGCAGATCAGTTGCTAGAGAATCTAGATTCTTTAAAGAGTACTCTAGACCGTGAACGAGAGGAAAAGGAAGAGATTCAAGCAGAAAGAGATCATTATAAGAATTTAATCGATCACGAACGAGAGGAAAAGAAGCAGGCTCAAAAAGAAAGAGATCGCTACAAGGAAGAGGCAGATCAAGCTCGATTAAGATTAGAGGAAAAAGATAAAGTCATGCAAGAGATCCAGGTCCTTCAGGAACACACCAAAAAGATGGTCAGACACGCTGAAGCCAATTGGCGAGCCAAGGACGTTGAATTGAAGCAATACAAAGCTGAGCAAGAAGAGATCAACACCTCTGTCCAAGAACTCTTATCTCGTTTCTGTGCTACGGAATACACGGGTCGTGACTTTGATTTAAAACGTGATATCAGAGTATTCAAAACCACATTAGAAGACTTTTCAAATCGGAACCATGATCTCGAACAAGGATTTCAAGACGTACGAGAATTATTAAATCAATTCAGAAACGAAGATTCTCCACCTGCACAAGAAATTAACTTGAAGACAGATATCCGATTATTTAAACAATGTCTCGAGTCCTTTGTTAAAAGATATCTTGATCTTCAATTCGATTATGAAACTACGACAGAAGAATTGGCTCAGTTAGCCGAATCTCACAAGAACTTAAGTGAAGTCCAGTTTGAATGGAAAACGATTGCTAGTCATATGGCCGAAAAGCTGGAGGAGTTCAGAAAGAATGTTCTTTATGAGTTAGTGATCAAGTTACAATTACCAATGGACGGGTCTGAATTGAACGTACTGTCAAGAAACTTGTCTCCAAGTGATGATGATGCTGCTATCTGGAATGAAGTGCTTCAGCTGTCCTCTGCGGTGAATACTCAACGGTTTGTATTGAATGTATTGGAGAATGCCAAGAACTTGTATGATAACTTTGTAGTTGTTAAAAGTCAATTGAAACGTATGAAAGGTAAATATACATATATATATATATATTTTGAAGAGTTTCGATGAACTTTGAAAAGAAAAGGAGGAGCTCTTTTAAATGATGATGATGATGAAAGAGCAGAGACAAATCTTGTTTTACATTTTTTTTACTTACACTTTTTCTTTATATATATATATATATATATATACATATACATATAAAGATAAATATCGTCACCTCTACATTAGTAACGCAGAGAAAATCACATTTCGAAAGTATGTAGGTCGATATCATGTTTATGTCTAACATTATGAAAAATAAAAAAAATTTAAATATTCAAAAAATCAAAAAAAAATCATATTATATAGTTTTAAAGTGGGCGATGTAGCCTTGTTTCTTCCTACTCGAAATTCTACTGGTAAACCTTGGGCAGCTTTTAATATCAATGCACCCCATTATTTCTTACAAACAGATGATACAACAAGTTCTCAGATGGAGAGTAGAGAATGGATTGTGGCTCGTATCGTTTCCATTAGAGAAAACACCGTGGATGAAAACACAAATCCGTATGGTCTGGCTTTAGGTCTCAAGTACTTTGATCTCGAGGTAGAGAATTGGAGAACAAATAGACCAACTCATAAAAGCAAGAAACGTTTGATTGAACCGGATTCTGGTTTGGCTTCCCTTGGAAATAATGATATGCCGCCCAAGCGACCTTCTTATAACTCTGCTTCTTCTTCTTCCACCAATATTGTTCATAGCTATGTTAATAAATAAGCAATTTATCAACTCTCGAAATTTAAAAAAAAAAAAAAAAAAAAGCAGTCTTTTTGAAGTTCCTAATACTAAGAATAGAAAATAGAAAAAATAGATTCCTCACTCTTTTTTTTAAAAAAAAAAGCATGTTACGTTCACTTGGACTATTTAAAAAGACACCATGTCCTGCTTACCCAAACTGTTATAGAAATCCATGTTTCTTTTCCCATAGCAGTACAAGACCTATATCAGGTACAACAACAAAACAGAATCGACTTTTTTTTTATTGAGAAACTAAATAAAGAAAATATAGATCGTCCTCGAGAGATTGTCAAACGTCAAAAGTTAGAACCCACAAAACCAATAGACCAAGCAAACCATGTAACTCCCTTAATACCAACAGGTAAAAAAAAAAAGAAAATATGTATAACTCTTTTTTTTTTTTTTTTTTTTTTTTTTGTACATGTAACTCATTACTTCAAAGCGAAACCAATGAAAGCAGTGACGAAACTGACACCCTCACGTGCTCCACCACCAGCACGTCCATTACCAACCAAACCTATAGAAACTGGATACGAATCCAAGCAACGCACTGCACATACAGCTACAGTAAGTATACACACACACACACACACTCAAAAAGCATATACATACCTTATTAAAATAAATTAGTTTAAAACAAAACCTACAGGTCCACCTACCATCACACCTTCTGCAAAATCCAATATACCATTAAAAGTTCGACAGGTAACAAACAAAAAGTAATTTTTTCACCGAGAAAAAACTAATATCTTTTTTCTTTTAAAGCAAATTGCTTCTAAAATCCATGAATTATATGCTCGTATCTATCTCCCAATTCAAGCCACACACCCAACACTCGCAACAGAACACACAAAAGCACAAGAAGAAAAGATCCTTTCAAGCACAACCAACCTTGCAGGATACAAACAAATGGCCATGTCCACCATGATGAATTTAAAGAAGCGACCCAACAGTACAGGTCCTCACGACATTGGATTAGATCTAGACTGGACTCCTCCTGGACAAAAAGAAAACGCCAAAAAGATAAAATATGAACAAGCCGTACCTCATATTGTCCCTATACCTCTCTTAAAGGAATTAGCCTATCCATTACCTGACCTCTTGACCGAACCTTATGAACCTCATGAACCGATGGTAGGTACGATTCATGCATGTGATCGTTGCAAGCAAGATTATTTGATTAAGGACGTACTTGATAAAAAGGATATGGATGCCTGTGTCTATCATCCAGCCCGGATCAAGATCATGAAGGTGGATGGTCTTAAAGAAAAGGTATATGGATGTTGTGAGGATGAGTTGGGAAGTACGGGTTGTTTAAGAGGTCCTCATGTGTATAAGGATACCGAGTTGCGTGTATTGCATCAAAAGATTCCGTATGTGACTGCACCCTTACGAGATCCAAAATCCACGACAAGACAACAGATGGTTGCGTTGGATTGTGAAATGGGGTATACGACAGCCGGTATGGAATTGATTCGGTTGACGGCGGTGGATCAAGATATGCAGGTACTATTGGATGAAGTTGTGTTACCTAGTAATATGATTATCGATTTGAATACAACATATAGTGGTATAAAGACGTTGGAAGGTGTGAAGTATGATTTGGATGGGTTAAGAAAGGAATTGTTCAAGTATATTGATCAAGATACGATTATTGTTGGACATGGATTAGAGAATGATATGAATGCATTAAGACTAATTCATACAAAGATTATTGATACTGTAGCAGTAAGTACTATTAACAACCATCATCTTTATGGAGGGAGGTTTTTTTTTTTTAACGTCTTTTTTTTTTTTAAGTTGTATCCGCATAGGGCTGGGTTACCGTATAGAAATAGTTTACGTGCATTATCATCGAGCGTTTTGAAAAAGTTTATTCAAGTGGGCACAGAAGGCCATGATTCATTTGAAGATGCTCGTGTGTGTATTGAATTATTAGAAGCGTATATAAAAAAGCAGGATAAATTAAAAAAAAAATTAAATTAAATTTATAATATAAACAATTATTTACAACAAATAAATAACCATTTTCTTTATATTGTAACAACAATAAGCTTGTATAACAATAATGTAAATTATTAAAAAAAGGGCTTAAGGAAAAAAAAAAGAACGATTGTTTCAATTTACACACACAACAAAATCTCTTTATTGTGTGTGTGTGTGTGTGTGTGTGAATTCAAAGAATGCAAATCATTAAAATGGAATCAAGGAGAATTTATAAGGAGAGTTTTTCTTCAGTTCAAAGTTGTTTAAGAAAAACCTTCTTTATTTTTAGTTGACACTTGTTGAATTTACAAATATATACAATCAAAAAAATAAAGGGGGGAAAGGAATAAAATTCAAACAATAATGCATCTTGTACTGAACAAACGACTCTCTTTTTTAATCCTTTTTTTTTTTTTCTTTTAGTTATTTTTCACTTTTCTCTCTCTTTCTTCTTTTCTCTTTCCTTTATATATATACATATAAATATTAAAAAAAATAAAATGTCTGTAAATACTTGTGATATTGTATCTGTTGACGATGTAATTGACTTGAACTATGAAGATACTAAATCATCCACCTCTGGAAGTCAACATAATAATTATCGTATTTCACTTCATAGTATAGATGATGATGAATTAAGAATGTTTCATCGTGATTTAGTCACACCAGCTCCATCCGTTTGTTTTGATCATGAATTTGATATTCGCCAACAACAACAAAGATCATCATTTCGTCGACCTGTTTCAAGAACTGAAAGTGTCATGTTATTTAAAAAGATAAATAATGGTAAAATAAACAGCAAAATCAAAATTATTTATATAAACTAAAAAAAAAAAAAAAACTTTATATAAAAGGTGATGAAGATGTTTCTTCTTTTGATTTAGTTTCAAGTGAATTAAGAGATTTTCTTGATACGGATTTTATGATGGAAGGTATATTATCTCGTCCAGTCAGTCGAACTACGATATCTAAAAACGCAAGGTAAATAATAACATAATACTATATATGTAATATATTTATTTATTTATTTTTATAACAGTAAAATTCAAGATATCAATAAATTCCGTCATACATTACAAAAAAGAAATGATTTATTACCTAAAACTAGTACTCATACTAGTAGCGGTAACAATACTACTACTACTGCTACTACTACTACTATTACTAATAGTAGACCTGTTGTAAAAAAAGATGAATCGTTTAAAAAGTTAAATAATCACTCCTACATTACTCCACCTAAATCTTATAAAAAAAAGAGTCTAGATAATCTACCTAATTTACGCCCTAAATCTTTTACCAGAACATTTGAACCAGGTACATACACATATAATTTTATTTATTGTTCTTTTAAAATATATTGACAGCTTATTTTCTATTGTCGTCTTCTTTTTTTTTTTTTAGTACATGAACCAAGAATACCAGAACCATCAAGACATCAAGATATAAATAAAAGAACAACAGAATCTGCTCATAGTAATAGGATCTATGATAAAAGAATGTCTGAATCAAGACTATACGAGCCTAGAGTTATACCCGAACCCACAAGACTTTATCATGAGCGAAGAACTTCGATTGAAACACCAAGAATGCCAGAACTTCGAGTTCCAAGAAAACCTGGGTTTAGTTCACATCGAGATCGAATGAGATCTGAAACAACCATTTCCTCTTCTTCCTCCTCTTCAGAAGAAGAAGAATACTGGATGCAGAGATCATCTCAATTATTAAAAGATATTAAAAATGTACCTGGAAGATTGAAACCTAAATCAATTATCAATACTGCACAAGATATTCCATTGCTATCCACCGGACAACAACAACATAGATATTCTATATCAAATCATCAAAGATATATTTCAACTGATCAGGATTTTTATAATAATAAATCGACACAAGATATTCCGGTATCCACGCAACAGCAACAACAACATATTCCGCCGGTATCCACGCAACAGCAACAACAACATATTCCGGTATCTACGCAACAGCAGCAACAACAACATTATTCTTCTCCGGTTTTACATCATCGATACTCTGTACCAAATAACCCAAGATATATTTCAACAACAGATCATACTACTTCAATCGAATACAATAAATCAATTTCAACTAGAAACAAGGTAATAAATTATCTATGTTTTATTCTATTATGTTTTAACAAATCCTATTTTAATAGGGTCATTATACAAAGACAAATGAAGTAACAGATTCAGCTAAACAGGTTTTAGCTTGTATAAGAGAAAGAAGAAAGAGTGCACTCGTCTTGGAAACCGCAAGGTCGATTCCTCAACCAGAAGAACAACAACCATTTATCTCGGACTTTAGAACAAGGTTACAAATTCATCGAGATAATACAAATCGTCGTAGTAGTAGTAATATTATTCAACAGCCACCACCTCAACAACAACAAAAGTATAACATTCCAACTAGTAGAAGGTATGAAGAAGTATCAAATAATAGTAGGTATATTTAAAAAAAAATTAGGCTTGCTCCTTTTATATATATATATATATATAATAAAAAAATTGTTTATGTCATGTTTTTTGTCGTGTGTTTTATATCGATCGTGTCAATAGGTCTGTGCAGGACCCTTTTATAAGTTTAAGGAGATTTAGGAATGAAGGTGTTTAAAATGTTAATATTACATATTACGGACTTTTTTTTGCCGGGAAAAGTAGATGCGTATATCACAATAAAGTTTTTTTTTTTTTTTTTTTTTTTTTTTTTTTGCGGCACACATACACACAAAGTGTGTCAAACAAAATCGTTTATTGTTTTAAAAAAAAAAGTCTTTGCAGCAAATGTTTGATAAATATCTATTATATAATCTTAAAACGGTAAAAGAAGGATTCATTTAAAGTGATATACAAGTAGCACAAAGGAGTAATTAACTCTAAATCAACATACCTTTATTACCAACGAAAAAAAAAAAGTATGATTTTCTTATTTAAAGAATCAAGTATTTTGTTTAATAAAAAAAAAAGGAGTACAATGGTATGTCCAGAAAGCGTGACAAATGTGTGTGTGTATGTGTCTTCGGACCTCTTCTTTTATTTTTATTATTTTTTATCTAAAAATAAAACCTAAAACACTTTTTTTTTTTAAAAAAAAGTGGGTATTTCCTTTTGCCCATATGATAAAAAAAAAAAAAAAAGAGGGGGAAAGTTCAGTGCCCTTTTTTTATTTCTCTCTCTTTCTTTCTTTTTTTTCTCTATTTTTAACTCTTTAATTCAGAGATATGTGGCGCGCGTATCATACTGTGTAACTATATCCTTAGTAAATAGTATAAAGTTTACGCACCATAAAAAAAAAAAAAAAAGTTCCCGGTTTCCTTCTCTTTCTTTATTATTATTATTTTTTTGTTTTTTATATTATTATTTATTAGAAATGGATCAGCATGTTACTACTGCTACAACCACAACCAATACAACCGATTATTATACCACAGCACCTACCGTTATACCCACACCTTCTACATCATCCAACTTAATATATACACAAGATCCTCAATACCATGTTCCTTACCCATCTCAACCACAATATATCTATAATACAATGGAAAATCAAAACATGATTCATCCAGGTCCTTACCAATCTATTGATTTCTTTTATGATCCATCTCAACCAGGTCAAACTCAACAACAGCCGCAACAACAGTTACCACAAGATATGAATTATCCCACAACAACAACAACAACAACAACGAATTATCAAATACCAACTGTAAGTGTTACACATCATGTCATGACTCTTTTTTTTTTTAATTTTTTTTAAAAATAGACAAGAACAACAGAAAGAAGTACAAGTACAACTCAATCTAGTGTAGACGATGACTATGTTCAAAACTTGGCTAATGAGTTACAACATACCAAGCAACTACTAAGTCAGTACCAGCTAAGAACTGAACAATTAATGAACCTAGTAGAAAAACAAACTACGAAAATAAATGAATTACGTGAACAATTACAAGAGAATAATAAAAAACTTTAAAAACCCTTTTTTTTTCGAAAACCCTTTTTTTTTTTTAAAGTATGATGTGCAAATTATTAACAAGGAGCGATATAGATAGCTCGTTTTTGTTTATTAAATGACGATGTTATCAAGTCACTTTTTTTTTTCGATCGTTTTGTTTTAATTCAACTGTCACTTCTGTGATGTTTAAAACTTTTTTAGGGTGTAAATATATTTTCAGGGCAGCTTGTCGATAATTAGGTGGGAGTTTCATCATGCCTTTGAAGCAAAACAACCGGACTTTTTCTTTTTATCTTTAGACTTTTTCGAACCGCGAATTCATGGAATTGCTATTAGTATGTATAACGTACCAGTGGGATAATAATACTCGTCTTTCTATATAAACCTTTTATATATAGCCTCTTGATCTCTTGGGTAATAAAACGCATAAAATACAATGTATTTAGAAAGAACGCCTGTTATATATACATTTTTTAGACGACGTCTTTGTGATAGAATTACTGGAGCTTTGGTATTTACATCTTTTCGATCCCAGCATAAACTTTTCAGGCACCTAGGCAAGCTAAAAGGAAACGATATGAGTGCTTCATTTACTATGTGCAAAAAGAAGAAATAATTGACATTTTAAACTAAAATATCCTCATCATAGAAAAACACCAAAACAATTCTTTTTTTTTTCATTAAAGAATGAGAGCCATTACGACACCTGGATTTCCTAATACAGGAAATCCCATTACCCACCCATTTTTCCCCCAAATCACGAAATAAACGAACTCATTTGTAAATTTCCGTTTGTATTACGCTAGCAAAGCCTCTACGCGTATACTGACCTTATTAATTAATATAAAAAAAAAAGTCTTGGCTATAGGACCTCCTTTATCAAAAGCTCCTCCCCTCCCCCCATTTAGGTCAGTAAACACGTATATAGCGTAGCCTAGAGCCTGTTACGCGGGAAATTGGAAACTAAAAAAAAGCTGTAAAAACATATTTGAAAAAGATTTGTCAATTTATTATATCACGTCTCTGGTAGAAACGAGAAACTTTGTCCGTGTAAAATCAGCAAACACGTCCGCAGCCAAAGACAAGTATATCTATCATGTTGATTGGTTATGGCTCCACCAACTTGGGTATACAGGGGAAAAGGTGTTGACTCCTTTTGGTAAACCCCCCCCCCATCGATAAACTTCTTCGATAGATTTTCAGTAAATGTAGCAGGCGTTGTAGTTAAATTCAAATATTATGTAGAGTATGTAAATGAATTAAGAGGTTATATTCTTAAAATTAAAAGGAATTGTTTCAGAAACCACTGAAATACGATATGATTAGACTTTCTCTTTATTAGTTTACACGAAGGTAAAGGTTACTAAATGGTTTCTTTTGTAATGACAAAAGGGGGGAAAAGAAAAATATATAGGTGAGGAAAGAAGGAAAAAAAAAAGCATAATAAACTTGCTGTTTGTGATGAATCATGAGGTCACTTTTTTTCGCCAACTAAAGATAATGAGAAAGAACCGTATTTTATATCATAAATTGCTTAAGAACCATAATTTACATGAGTAGTTTATTCGCACCTTGTTTTTAACGAAAGGAGTAACATGGTAATAATGGAAAAAAACAGGTGTCACTTTTAGCGTTTTAAAACACTTAACTCGTTAATACAACATAGGTGCTATTTTAAGGATAATGTGAATTTAAATGTGGCTTCTTTTAATAAATTAGCTCTAAACTTTGAGGCTGAATAACGACAAAGGGTATCCCAGTTATTATACAAGCGTAATAGAATCTCTCTCAAAGTGCGCTGAAATTAAAATAAAAAGGTGAGTGGTATATTATAAAAAAAAAATCCGCGCGCGCATTGAGTCTCAACACACATAAAGGAATATTTGTTTTTTTTTTTTTATTTCTTTTTAAGCTTTTTTTTTTTTTTTTTTCCTTTGTTTGTTTCTTCTTCTTTTCCCACTTTTTTTTTTAAATACACATATATACAATGATACCAGAAGGACAAGAGAATAGTGTAAGCATTATTGATAAACTAGCTACCGCTTTTCATTCACAGAGTAATATAAATCCAAGTGTACGTCCCAGTACGAGTAGACAAGGTAGTTATTCAACACCTACCAAACGAACTTCATCAACGAGTTCTAGTAGTAGTTCAAGCCATAGTTATTATCGACCTTTGACAACCGACCATAATAACAACAGAGATGGGAATTCAGAAGCATCTTGCAAGTTGGAAGAGTCATCTCTAAAACTAAATAAAGTTCGAAATCGATTATCAGCCACATTTCAGCCAACAATCAAAGAAGACATTAAATGGATTGAACCAAAAGAATTAGGAGAGTTGTTAGAAGAAAATGATCAAGTAGAACCACTCATGATTGATATGCGACCATTAGAGAATTTTGAGAAATCACGGATTAGGAATTCAATTCATGTAAATATACCTAGTTTATTATTAAAGAGGTATAAAAGAGGTTATGTATCCAATTTTAACTTGTCGAGTTTTATTACAACACCCGAGGGGAATGATATTTATAACCGATGGATGTACAAGTTTAATATACAAGATAACAATATTCAAAATTTACCTGAGGGTGCCAAAATTATCGTTTATGATGATCATATGATGAATCAAGATACTGCTGTTTGGACTCTTTTGACTGTCATTGCAAAAAACTTGACCTTTCTTAAAACTCTAAATTATCTAAAACATGGTTATTATGCTTTTGAACATTGGGATTTAGATACTAAATTCGTTATTCATTTCAATCTCTCTCCTACTATTCCTACTACTTCTACTACTTCTACTACTTCTACTACTACTACTCCTACTACTACTACTACTACTACTTCTACATTACCTATACCTTTATTTAAACCAACCCCAATGGTCTCAAGAAGTGCTTCTACCTTATCTTCTAAAAATCCAATTAATGTACAAAGAAGAGCTAGTTTATTCAATCTAGATACAACTCCACGACTTAAATCTTCAAACCTATCTTCAAGACAACCCATCTTTGAAAAATCTTGTACTCTATTCTCTCCTTCCACTCCTGCTACTGGTACTTCTCCTGATGTCTTTCATACACCTCTAGAACAATTTCCTCTTACTGCTGCCACCGAATTTCATCCTTCTGCTGCTTCTGCCATAGATCAAAATGTATCTCCCAACTTATTATTACAAGAAGATGATGAGCAAGATGAGGATAGTGAATTTGATTTTGTTATTTCTGAAATCATACCCAACTTTCTTTACCTGGGACCTGAAATTGCTACTCATGAACAACTCGAGGATTTAAAATCAAGATCCATCAAAAGAATATTGAATATGGCAGAAGAATGTGATGATAACGTACCTGGATTAAAAGAATCTTTTAAATATCAAAAGATTTCTGCGAGAGACACAGTTGAAATGCAAAACGTACAAGGTACTCTTAAAAAAGCTGTACAAGTGATAGGTAAAAAAAAAAAAAAAAAAATATTATATATAAAAATGCAAGGAGTATTTATAATATACTTATCTTTTTTTATTTATAGATGATTCAAAAAAACATCATGAATCTATTTATGTTCATTGTAAAGCAGGCAAATCAAGATCAGCAGCCGCCATTTTAGCTTACTTGGTACTTTCTGAACACTGGACCCTGAAAAGAGCTTATAGACATATCGTGAAAGCAAGACCCAATATATCTCCTAATATCGGTTTCGTTGCTGAATTAATGAAATTGGAAGAAATCGTGCATGGTCAAGTCAGTAATTTTGCTGGAACAGATTGGCAACATGTTAATAATCTACCTCCAAGTCCTGATACTCAATTAGAAATGGGAAGGTTGGAAAAGGCTTGGAAGAGGGGTAAAACTAGTAGACATAATTCTTTGGAAAGAAATATGATCATAGATGATCCGTAATTTTTTCTTTTTTTTTTTTTTTGCTTTTTTTTTTTTTTTTTTTTTTTTTTTTTTTGCTTTCTTTTTTTTTTTTTTTTTTTGGTGTAATAAAGTATATATACGTGAATTCTACTATTATTTATTTAACTTAAGAGAATAGTATATCCTAACAACAGCATATGCTAGCAGCAGCATTACCCTAGCAACAGCATATCTTAGCAACAGCATTATCCTAGCAGCAGCATTATCCTAGCAACAAAATTCATTTTTAAGCGTAAAAGACAATCAAGGTAACTAATTCCTATGGGCTATCTAAAAAATAATAATAACAAAAACAAAAGTAGCAGTTAGCGATAAAATTAGAGCAGACACGTATGACATTGATGTGTCATTCTTATTAATTGTAATACTCACATGCTCAAGTGAATAAAAAGATCCTTTTGTTTGTAACACGATTATTTTTCCCTTGCCAAGTTATTATAGCGAAAAACACAGTAACAATGAAAATATCTTTTTTTTTTTTTTTTTTTTCAATCCTGTAGTCTATTCTTTGAAACAATAAAGTGTAATATAAGAGCAACAAAAACGATTTTTCGAATAAAATAATCACTTTTTAAAAAATCTTCTTTGTTAGAACACTACTATTTTTCTTCATCACAGCTCAAATCTTCATCAGCCGAATAAAATGACATATGTTGGACAAGCATTTATTGTTTAAAAATCCTTCTTCATCAACAACATAAAACTATAAGCGATTTAGTTAAGAATTGAATCTAGTCATGGGTTAAAGAATTCTGTCAATGGATTCAATGTACTATAAACGAAACATGTGTTGGAAGATGCAGATGAATCTGTCGTGATCCAGTTTTAGATATGTTGGTAAATGATAATTCATTTTACAATCTTTGAAAGAATTGTGGAAGGTAACCCGAGTGACTTTTTTGCTTGGATCATTGACTTGAATCACCGCGTGATTAATAATTGAACAAGATGCTTGATTGTTACCATGATTTGGAATTTGTACTTTATCTGGTTAGAGTTCTATTAAGGTTTTTGTTTAAAGTTGCTTTTAATATTTTAGGGTTATAGAATATCTCTCTCTCTCTCTCTCTCTCTTTCTCTCTCTCCCCGCCCCTTAAAAAATCTCTCTTCTCTTTTCTCCTGTTGAAACACACATACATACCCTTTTCGTTCTTTACTTCTTTGTTATATACATTGATAAAGAATGATTTGAGATCCTAAGGCAGGGTATTATACTTTTTTCGTTGTTTTTCTTTTTCTAATATCCCTTTTTTGATGTGTTACTTGACTTTTAAAAAGCCAAAATGCATCTTTTGAAAGAGAGATTTTTTTTTTTTTTTTTGACAGTTAACTTTTTCACTGATAGACAAAAAAAAAATAAACCTGCAGCACAAATAGTTTTATTTTTTATAAAAGTAAAAGCTCTTTTTAAGAAATAAAGGATACAATGACAAATGCATTAAAAAAAAACAGTTTGTATATGTAGGGTTGTCATTTCATTACTTTTTTTTGGTAATTTGTTTTTTTTTTTATTATTCCCCAATTTGCATATTTGTTGTTGCCAATGCTTAAAATGGAGTTGTGTAACTTGACTGGCGAAGGGAAATCCATGTATTCGTTTTTTTTTTCCCACCCACAATGTTGTTATTTTCAAAAATCATATCCAAAAGATAAAAAAAAAAAAAAAAAAAAAAAAAAAAAAAAAAAAAAAAAAAAAAAAAAAAAAAAAAAAAGGAGATGTGTGTGTGATAGAAAGGAGGGTGCATCTGTTATTATAGGCTGGGGCTAATGTATATATCTTGGCTCTTCAATATCTCTGTGTTGTGAGGGAGTAATAAGATTAGGAAGTATAGGAGAGGAGGAGGGATGATACCTGCCAAGCTTATACAGATAATTGGGGTTATGCATATTTACTTTTTTTGATATGTGTACATATGACAGAATATAGAAGATTCTGACATTGAATCAACTGAATATCAAGAATAAAAATAAAAAATAAAACTGATGCCATTCTATATAAATGGGTTAGTATACAAAAAATGCTACATTGGCTTCCTGGGATTTGGAAAAAAAAAAAATGATTCGCGCGACACAGAAGAGTGAGAGAGATTATAATAAGATATAATTAAAATCGAGATTGTGAGTGGATAGTTTTACGGAATACCAGGTCCGAACTCTATAGAATCGATCAACATTTTAAAAAAAAAAAAAAAGCTTAAAAGTTGTGTGTACATGTATAAAGATTCATTTTACATATTCTTGATAAATATGTAATATAAGAAAGAAAGAAACATGTAATCAAAAAAGGGATTATATTATATGGGGAAGTTGTTGTTTAGTAAACAAAGAGAGAGAGAGAAAGACTATTTTAAATTATCAAAACAATAATTTTTTTTTGTTTATATGGAGAACAGAGTCTCTGGTTTATTAGTGAAAATCAAAACAATAATAATAATAATAATAATAATTTATGCCCTGTTTTAAGCCAATGAAACCACGTGAAGAAATCCTTATTGTAATGCTATTGCCTTTCCCTTTTAAGACAATCTAAAAAAAAAAAAGAGGGGCTCCGCTAAATTTCGTATATAAATAAAAAAAGGAGGAAAGAGAAAAGAAGAGAAAAGGCAATTGCACGCATTTTTGTTTTTCTTTCCTTTTCTTTATAAAAAAAAAAATAAAAATAAAAAAAATAAAAAATGACTTTTACTTTATTTCAACAAAACAAAAGTTTGATTTCTTCAAACGATTCAGCTATGGGCGAAGAATTTATTTCTATACGTAAACATCAACCTAAAAAACCATACAATCATAGTCTTGTCAGTAAAAGTAGTCGTAGAGGTATGAGACCAATGCGATCTTCATCTTCATTATCTTCCAATAAAAGAAGACATCAATCTAGTACAACAAACAATACTTTTTATAATACAACTACAACTAGAACAAACCAATTCGATTTTGGACCAAAGAAAGGTTCGATAATAATAGAAATATACATATATTATAATTCTAATTAATATATATATATACATATACATAGATTTTATTCGTTTATTGCCTTATGAAATTGCAACAGCTATCGTGAGTTATTTAGATCCAACCGTATTATGTTCCATCTCCACTGTTTCAAAATCATGGTACACAGTGACAAGATGTAACGAAATCTGGAGAAAGAAATCAAATGATAGATGGCAACTAAATATTTCTCATTATCAACTTGATTGGTATCATCTCTATAAACAACGCTCCATCTTAAACACTCGATGGAATCAAGGTCAAGTTGCTACACATTATTTAATTGGTCATTTAGATAGTGTCTATTGTTTACAATTCGATAAACACAAGATCATTACTGGTAGTAGAGATAGATCCATCAAGTTCTGGGATCTCGCTACTTATCAATGTACTCAAACTTTAGTTGGACATGAAGGAAGTGTACTCTGTTTAAAATACAATGATCAAATCATGGTATCTGGTTCTTCTGATACAACCATCATCGTCTGGAATCTCAAGACATTTCAACCTATAATGAGATTACGTGGTCATACAGCAGGTGTATTAGATGTTTGCTTCAATGAACAGGTCATCATCAGTTGCTCAAAAGATAGAACAATTCGTATCTGGGATATTTATACAGGTGAATTACTCAAGACCATCTTGGGACATCAAGGTCCTGTGAACGCAATTCAACTCTATCAAAACAAATTAGTCTCGGCCTCGGGTGATGCATTAATCAAGATGTGGGATATTCATACTGGTGAATGTCTTCGTAAATATGAAGGTCATACAAGAGGTTTAGCTTGTGTACGATACGATGGCACTCGAATTGTAAGTGGCTCAAATGATAAAACGATTCGAGTATGGAACGCTGAAACGGGTGATTGTATCTTGTCTTGTGAAGGACATACGGATCTGGTTCGAACTTTGAATTTCGATCAAGATCGGATCGTAAGTGCTAGTTATGATCAAAGTATTCGTGTTTGGGATATTAAAACAGGTGCTTGTCTATTAAACTTTCAAAGCGGACACACTAGCTGGGTATTTGATGTTCATTTTGATTCAACTCGAATTGTTAGGTAAAAAAGAAAAATTCCTCCGGTTTCATATAAAATTTTATACTCATATTTTTTATCTATAGTGCTAGTCAAGATCAAAGAGTACTTGTCATGGACTTTACTTTTGGTTTAGATACACAATTCCTTTAATTTTTTTATTGTTATCGCATTTCAAAACACACACACACACACACACACACACACACACACACGCACACACACGCACACGCACACACACACACACACGCACACACTACATTACATATTACTATTATTATACCATTATTATTTTCTTATTGTACATACATATTAAAAAATATATATCACCCTTTTTTTTTCTTTTTTTTTTCTTAAAAGTGAAACGAAACGTATCTAATAGACTATGTTTTTCATGGGTAAAAAATATATACACACACACACACACAAAAAAAGGGGGGGAGGATCATTCATTGTTGACAGGTTAAGAGGGAGAGAGAGAGAGGCGTCGTTTTTGTGTATTTTGTGGCGGTTTTTAGATCGACATGTGTGAGTATTTTATAAACTTGTCTTTCGATAAATCAAGTAAATGGTGCACTAGTATGATAAATGTGTTTTTTTTAATATAATTAAACACACATGACCAATTCCTAATATTTTCTAGTACAGCGAACTGAAACCTTTTTTTTTTTTTTTTTTTTTTTTTTGTATATCTTTTTCCACTTTTCTCCACACTTGTTTTTTTGTTTCTTTTTGATAAATATATTTATACCTGTAAAACAAAATAAAAATAGATACGAAAAATAAAATAATAACGAAAAAATCTTGTAGTATATATATAATTCATGTACAATAACAATCAACCTTACAGTAATAATTTGACAGCACGGCCCTCACCCGATATATATGCAATATTAAATAGTACAGAAGATCCGCCTATTTTAGAAGAACCCATTGATACAGATGCATTAGTCAAAGATATCTTTAGTACAAACTATTCTTCTCCTGTCCATTTACCTTACGCAGATTTTAATTTTAATCACGGTAAAAAAAAAAAGGCGCATAAAAAAACATATTAAAAATTGTTAATATTTTTCTCAGATTTAATCAATTTTGATTTAACAAATCCATATACCCATCCTCTCACTCCTGCTCCTCATCCTGCTCCTCGTCCTGCTTCAGTCGTACCAACACACTCTTACCAAGACACTACAAACCATCTTTTAAATACAAACAGAAGACATTCGCATAACAGCACATTCAATTACAACTCTCCACCAACCATCCTATTACCTCAACTCAACCAACAACGTGCATCTATGCCAAATATCTTTCAATCCCGTATGCCTCCTCCTTCATTGACTCCCATACTTCAATCTCAACCTCAAGCATGGACATCATCACACCCCTATCAAAGAAGAAATGTCAAAAGACCTATATATCAAGACACCTCAGCACCTCCACCACCACCGCCACCACCACCAAGTAACCGAAAAGCCAGTATGGCAACCACCAACGATATCTGTACCTGGAACCGTATGATCAACAGCAAACAACAACCCTTGGACGATTACCCAGTGATTACTGAAACTGATTTAGAAGCTGCTAAAAAAGATCCCAATGCAATACCGCGTCGACAGAAAATAAGATGCGAACAAGATAAATATACTCCGAAATGGGTTCGGTATACGGGTCAGTTAAAGGAAGGCTATTGTGATACTTGTCAACCGAGAGGGAAATGGCTTCAATTGAAGAATAGTGCCTATTGGTATCATAAACAATTCTTTCATGGCATTTCGAGTGTGTCTAGAAAAGAGTTTCAGGGTCCAGTGCAGCAGAGGCCTGGAGAACATGATACCACTGAAGGCTTGTGTCATCAGTGTAAGATGTTTGTGCCGATTTGTAACTCAAAGAGGAAGAATAGTGTGCTTTGGTATAGACATGCTCATAAGGTAATAACAGAGATTATTTTTTTCTGTGTAGAAAAAAAAATTAAACGTTTTTTTCTATGTGTAGTGTCATATCTATGATAAACCCAAATCAAAAACCAATGGTAAAAAAGGTTCTGTCACTCCTACACCCAGTAATAATCAATTACAAACGATATACTAAAAAAAAAAAAAATCCCGAGAAAACGGATTTAAATCCATTAAATCTCAGTATAAAAAAAAAAAATGTAATAAATAAAAAATTATAATCATATCACTTATATATCAATCAACTTTTTGTTTACCTGCTTATAAATGACGGTTGATTATTATGTTCGTCAAGTCACACTGGATGATTTAAAATTTGCTCAACAAGGCACAGATGTATATAATTCTGCCTATAACACAGAAGGTAAATCACAAATAAAAAATTTATTTAAAACAATTTTATTGATTACATAAATACAGATGGTTGGACAACAGAAGCAAAAATCGTCAAGGGAAAATTAACAACTTCAAAAGATACAGAAGAATTCATTACAGAAAGTGTACAAGGCGATAAACTCACCCAATTATTTGTTTTTGAACGAGAGAACAATGTTGATAAATCCGTCGTGGGCACACTGATGATCGTACCTTTCCCTGACCTTGACGAAAAGCCTACACCAGGTGAAGCCATGATCACTCGATTCGCCATTAGCCCTCACCATCAGTCAAAAGGGCTAGGTCGTCTCTTACTTGAAGGTTCCTTAAGGGTCATGAAAGATCAAGGATATCATACCTGTTCAATTCGTGTGTTTGAGAATCGACCTGAAGTACTTGCTTGGTACATTAAATTAGGGTTTGTGGATACCCTTGAGCGTCGTGCTTTTAAAGCACCTCCAGGGAAATCTTTAGCTTTACCTGTTGGTTTTGTGATCATGAAGAGAGTTCTTTAAAGGAAGTGACTGTTGTAAACCCTTTTTTTTTTTTATTAAACCATTTTTTTTTTTTTCTTTGTCCTTTTTTTTTTTTTTGTCGTGTTTTTTTATATATATACATAACAATGATCTTGAACGATGAAGCTATAAAGGTTTTTAAAACACAGTTACAACAAGCTGTTGTGGTATGTTCTGAACGTTGTTTATATCAGTCTGTCAAGTGGTAAATAATAATAATAATAATAATAACAAATAACAATAAGAAATAACTTTTATACATATACAGGGCGACCGAGCTATTGGATGGTATTCGAGTGGATTTATTAGATTCGCGTATTCCATTTACAACAAATGACGTACATTTACCTACAATATCCATATACCATAATCCATACCAAACTGAATTACCGCCCTTATCAGAACTAGAATATAACAAGTATCAATATGCAAAATCTTTATTTCATATTAGACAATACGATAGTGTAACTCATGCACTTGGAGAATCTAAAACACCGCAACTTTATTTCTTGAGATTATATGCAAAATACCTTGTAAAGCTTTTATTATTATTATTATTAAAAAATTGGTTATTAATATCCCTTACCGAAAAAAAAAAAAGGCTGGTGAAAAGAGAAAAGAAGAATTAACACAAGAAGTTATGGGCGTAACAGAAGAAACGAGTTCAAAGAATAACGAACTCGATTCAATTTACTATGAACTAAAAAACGATTATGAAAACAGTGAACTGGATGCATTTTCTTTATATCTGTACGGCATTGTCTTGAAAAAACGTGATTTAGGCTTTAAAGCTGCTGCAGTCTTGTTAGAATCCATCAAAAAGTATCAGTTTAATTGGTCCGCTTGGATGGAACTCTCGACGCTTGTACAGAATAAAAAGATGATGAACGACTTACAGACTGTGCTTAATAGAGATTTAGAAGGGAGTGTCATGAAGGATTTCTTTTTAGCCAAATTGTGTATTGATCTACAACAATCCGTCAATGTCTTTCGACATATCATGGAGCCATTGACTGTTTATTTTCCTAAAAGTCCTTACGTTATTTCACAATGGGCACTTTTATTTTATGAGACAATGGGTAAAAAAAAAAAATATGTATACTTTGAATGGAAAATGATTAAATTATGTATTCACTTCTGTATATGTATATAGACTATAATGAATCACTCGCCTTCTTTGAAGATCTAAGAACCTCACATCCAGCACGTCTAGAAGATATGGATGTATTTTCAAACTTACTCTACCTTCAAGAATCCAAAGATAAATTATGTATACTCGCTCAGGAATGTATCAAAGTAGACAGATACCGGCCTGAAACCTGTTGTGTCTTAGCCAACTACTATAGTGTACAAAGAAACATTGAAGAATCAATCGAATTCTTTACTCGCGCGCTCAAACTGAACCGAAGTTATCCATTAGCCTGGACATTATTAGGACACGATTATATCGAACAAAAGAACACGAATGCAGCAATCGAATGTTATCGTCGTGCAGCCAGTTTAAATGCGCGTGATTTTAGAAGTTGGTATGGCCTTGGACAAGCGTATGAGGTATTAAAGTTACCTTATTATGCCATTTATTATTATCAAAAGGCAACGGATTTAAGACCGGATGATGTTCGAATGTGGAGAGCTTTAGCGGGTTGTTATCGATCCATGAGACAAGAGGCTGAAATGAATGATTGTTATAAACGCGCTGTTGCTTGTGATAAGTCTGGAAAGAATTCAGCTTTGATTCAGGTTGGAAGAATTTATGAGAAGATGGGAAAAACAAGTATTGCGATTGATTATTTTCATAAAGTATGGGAACAAAGAAGAATGATTGTAAGTTTGGAATTTTTTAACTTTATGATATGTGTACTCATTAATTATTTAGAGCGTAACAGATGAATTAGCAGAAATTAGTCTAAAACTAGCTAATTATGCTATATTGAAAAACCAATATAAAGATGCTGAACGATACGCAAAAACCGCTTTAAATACAGGACATCCAGTATGATGATTTTTTTTTTTTTAACCATTTCTTAAAATTTTAAAAACATACCAACATTTTTCTCTCTTTTTAGTATCATGCAGAAGCAAGAGATATACTGGATCAAATAAGAATTCAAAGTTCTATGAAAACCAGATGATGATTTTTCATTTAGTCTAAATACTCGTTGTTACACTATTACTCTTTTAGCGGAGGATGTTGTCCAAAATAAACATGTCAGACTACTCCTTTTTAAAAAAAAATATTTTTTTTGAATTATAACTCCCTTTTCTCTCTCTCTCTCTCTCTCTTTCTCTTCTTCTTTCATTTAAAAAAAAAAAAAAAGAGAGAAACACATGGCGTTTCCTCGTACTTCACCTCATTCAACCATCAGTCGTGAAGACTGGCATCATAAGAGTAAAATGTCTAAAACGACATCTTCTGCTTCAACCGCATACTCTGTAAACTCTTCTTCTTCTTCAAGACAAACCAGTAACTCTATACAAGAAACTTCTGCTAGAACTTATTTTTTAGAATTAGAAAAGTATTTATCTTTTATTTTATCCAAAGGTAAATATTTATTATTTATGTTGTCATAACACATCATTTACATATCTTGCATATATAGAGGCATCAGAAGGTGTACCAGCACAAAGAACAGCAGCAAGACAGAAATTATCTAGATTAAATAATTTACAGTTTCATGAATTAGCAACTGACGTCTATGATGAATTAATAAGAAGAAACGTGGATGGTCACAGTAAAGTATATATTATATTAATAAATCATGAGATTTTTTATTAATCATTTCAGCTATAATTAGAATCTTTCTTACCACTAAGAGATGATTTTCATCCAAGAAGAAACCAAGCAAGACAAAAATTAGCTACTCTTCCAGATAGTAGATTTAAAGATTTAGCAAGTGATGTTTATCATGAATTAAAAAGAAGATACCCGCATTTAATTGAAGAAGAGGTATTTAAAAAGAAAGTTTTCCTTTTTTTTTTTATATATTAGTAATTTGTTATATATATATATATATATTTATAGTTACCACCAATGCCTCAACAACAACAACAACAACAACAACAATCAAAACCAATTGATGCAAAGGCACATCCAAGTCAATCCACAAATATTGTACCTGTAAAAGGAATGATTAATGTTGAAACAGTAGATTATTCAGATGATGATGAAGGAAACATGGGAAGTGGTGGTGGTGATAGCGGATCGGGTGGTGGTGGTGGCGCGAATATTCAATCACTTGATAGTTTAATGGCAGATTTAGGAAATATGGTAAAAACACCACGATCTGATATCATGACAAACAATTCAACAGAAGTAAGTTTATGATTGGTATGATTTTTTCCATTTTTTTTAAAAATATATATATATTATTATTATTATTATTAGAACTTGGATAGTATAAGATATGAATATGAATCTAAAATTGCAGCAATGGCAAAACGAATTCAAATCATGGAATTAGCGATTGATGGGGATAATATGAATTCCTCGGTAAATTATATTTATAAAAATATGTAGATATATACAAACATGTGATATACTTATATGTACATACGTAGTCTACAACTGGAGAAAATAATCAATCTAGAATGAGAACAATGCAAGAAGAGTATAGACAATTAGACGATAAATATACTAGATTAAATAAAGAACATAAAGAACAACAAGTGGTAAAAATTCAATTTAAAAAAAAAATAAAAAACGAAAAAGGAACTCATGGTATTAAGTGTAGGCAGTACGTGAAGTAAAAGATGAAATTAGACAATTAATTGATGAATTAAAGAATTTATCAGCAAAGAATGAAACCTTACGAATTCAAAATGAAAATGCAGAAGTAAAGATCCGTAATTTAACAGAAGAGGTAATAAGAAATCAAAAAAAAAAGACAGAAAATAGAAAAATATCTAACTTTTTGTATCATAAAAAGTCAAAAAATTGGAAACTCAAGTACGAAAATATTAATATGGAACTTCGAAGCTTTAAAGTGAGGTCAATTCAAGTAGATCATCATCAAGATATATCAAAGGAATTCTTTTTAAAACCAAATCCAAATGGTGCAATAGGACAACAATATATTATAGAATATCAAACTGCAATAGATGAATTAATGAAAACTTCAAGGTACACAACAATTAAAAAAACACACGTGTCCTTGTATCACTCACCCTTATCTTTTAAAATAGATCAAGTAAACCTGCAGATGTATTATTCTCTATGAGAACAATCGTTATGGCATGTAAAGCAATCACAACCGAAGTAGAAGATCACGAACTCAAAGTCGGTTTATCTCCAGAAGATCAAACCACTTTATACGATATTAAAAAAAGATTTTCAACTGAATTATCAAATTTATTAGCATCTGCTAAATATTATGCAGGTGGCATGGGAATCAGTCCCGTCAGTCTTGTGGATGCTGCTGCAGGAAATTTAACTGTGACCATTGTGGATTTAGTAAAATTGTTAGGAATGAGACCTGTCAATGATAATCATCATCATAGCCAACCTAGCAAAACACCAAACAAATCTCATTTTGCTCCAGTGGCGAATCCAAACATGAGTATGAGCCCAAAGATGAATTCTCATCATATGATTCATTCAACTTCCAGCAATAACATGATGAATTCAAGTAGAATGAGTCCGAAAATGTTGAATAAAATGGCTCCCAACAGTCCTCAACAAATGAACCATAACATCATTCCAACCAACAACATGAGTCCAAATGGTATGAGCCCAAATAACATGAATTATAGCATGAATTCCTCCAATAACAACAACAACATGAATCCCAGTCAGCTTTCTGTACGTAAAAAAAAAAAAAAAAAAACTAATGTACTTATACTTATTTCTTTTTTTATCTAGCAATTTCTTAAAATAGAAACAGATCATATCGTATCCACAGTTCAAAGTCTATTAGCAGCACTTCGATCCAACGACGGAAATATATATAATATCATTACATCGATTGTAGAGATTGTATCCAACATTGTACATGTGGCCAAAGGTACATTTACCGCTGGAGAAGGATTAAAATATAGAAATCAAGGCTCTATCATCCTGAACGATTTAGACCATTGTAATGCAAAAATCATTCTCATCAGAGATACCGATTTCACAATGACACCAGAGAACGCAAATCCTGTGGCAAAAAGAAATTTAGCTCAAGAATCTTATGAAATTGCTAAATATACAAAAGAATTGATCAACATGCTGGATATGTAAAAAAAAATCGTTTATATTCTTTTTGTAAATAATTATTATTTATATAAACACGCAAAATAAAGAAATCTTTTTTTATTATTATTATTATTATTTTACACTCATTGTTTTAATTCGGTTGTAATATCTTCTAATGTTCTACCTTTTGTCTCTGGTAACAAAAAGTAAACGATTACTGCATACAAGAACCCAAATAAACAAAACACAATAAACGAATACCCTTGAATCTTTGAAAACAAAATAGGAAAACACTGACCCACCAAGAAATTCATAGACCAATTTAAACACGTCGCTATCGATCCGACAGATCCAGATGCCTTCACCGGTGTTAATTCTGCTGTCAAAATCCATGGAATAGGTCCTGTACCAACTGCAAAACAACATACATAAGCCAGCACTGAAGTCACCAAAAGTGCATCAATTTGATATACATACCCTATCACTAATAACACCAGAAAACTTGTTGCTCCACAGATTGAAATCAATAACAATGTACGACGACCCATGCGATCAATCACGAGCACCGAAATCACAGTAGATATAAAATTTAAAGCGACTGTAATAATCGACATGTACTTGGACATCTCTCCAGTTGGAAAAATCATTTCAAAGATCGTTGTAGAGTAATACATCACCGCGTTAATACCAAGCAGTTGCTGTAACATGTGGACAGATATCACCAAAAATGCAATACGACGAATAAATGGGTCACAAAAGATCTCTATCAGGTTCATCGTACCATGTAAACTTTCCGTTGTTTCTTTATTATCACTTGGAATATGCGTTAGGGTTAAATTATCTTCAAGTACTTTACTAAGAGGAGGAGAAGGTTGTGCAAGTGTTAAATCATCATCTTTTGATTCTTCCACCACCAACGTACTATTGCTGACAATTTTTTTACCACGAGTTACAAATAAAGCCGTTTCCGTTCCCAATTGACCTTCAATCATTTCATAAAACTCTACCTCAACACAAGCATGAGCTCTTAACTTTTCTAAACTTACTCGAGCAGCCTCCATTCGATGATTTGAAACAAGATATCGAGGAGACTCTACACAGAATTGCATCACAATCAATTGAAAAACAGCTGGCACTACAACTAACGCATAATTCAATCTCCATAAAGGTACTGTCGATAAAGGTAATGCAATTAAAGTAGCAATCAATAGACCAATTGTAATTGAACCTTGTGGAAAGGCTCCCATCATACCTCGAGAACACACAGTAGATATCTCACAGATATAAATCGGAATCACCAAAGAACCTAGACCACACGCATATCCACACATGATACGACCCACGATAAACATAGATGTGTTGGTCGCACAAGCAATGAGAAGACCACCAAATATGTATCCTAGACTGTTATATGTAATTAATGGTTTACGACCGTATTTGTTTTGTAAGTATCCGCCACTTAAACTAGCCATGAGTCCACCGATACAAAAGGAAGAGACGGCAAATCCCCAGAGTGCATCGTTCATGGGTAAACAGTCCGGAAATGTTTTGCTGTGCGGATGTGTAGTAAGTTCACAGGCATGCGTTACTTTTCCTGGTAGATTGGCAGAACCAATGACCCAGCCGTTACAGAAGAATCCTAAGCTTGATGCTAGTACACAGAATACCATGTACCGAGGTAATTTAAGGTCATAAGAAGATTGTAATTCAGTCATATAATATTAAAAAAAAAATTTGTTTGAAAAAAAAATATATATAAAGAAATGAATAAATGATTTCGGTTTTTATAAATAAAAAAAAATGACTTGATCACGAAGAAGCTTATTCATAGAGAGACAGAGAGATCTTTTTTTATTATTTAGGGTTGTTCCGATGAATACAATAACAGTTACACTGTCAAAACACATAAAAAGGAGGAGTGGAGAAATAATTCTAGATCGCATTGCATTGTTACACTATAATTTCTAGAAACAGGCAATTTGTTATTTTACAGAACAAATTAAAATCTGTTTGTGCGTTTGTTTGTGATCATCCTTGCTTTTTTTTTGTGTAAGCTCTCTTTTTCGTTTAATTATAGGTTTTCCTACTCAACTTGAGTTAATGTCGTCTGGATTCATTTATTTAAAAATAAAATAAAATCTAATGCTCAACCAATCATTAATAGTCAAGAAGCCTTCCGATTTTTTAAATTTCATGACTGATAGATTATTTGTTCTTGTTCGAAGGTAATAATACATCGCTACTGTTGCAGACTGATTTGGTGGTTCGGGGTCAGATGTATTACATATCTTCTCGGAGCATAATATTATCAGATTGGGAGGTGACCGGATATTCTATGGCGTCGTCTTTAAGACATACTTCAAACCTGATCTCCTCAAACTTCCTCAAATTCATCGATATCTCTCTACACATAATCATACGGAATTTTAATGGCTTCCGTCATTTGTAGTTTCTAGCCAAATAATCACCATGAGCAAATCAGAGCGCTTAAGACAGGCCAACAAGAAGACCGGCTTCAACAAGTCTTCATACACATGTACCTGATACCAAGCTCTCTAATGACACTGAGTGGTAGCTCATTTTTACCACAGCACATTGCTAATAAAATAATACTTCACAAAGGTAAAATGTTAGAATAGAACTTAGTCTAATATAACATATATTTAGTTAAATTTACTCAGTTTCGTAATCGCTACAGCGAAAAAGATAAAAAAAAAAAAAAAAAAAAAAAAAAAATTATTAGATTGAGGCACAAGGGGAATGCAATTATTTACAGGCTGACAAGTTAATGAGGGTTTGGCTTTCATTTACATTTGCCGTTAAGTCTAAAGCGGGAGTTTATATACTTGGATTAACTTCAATGTTTTGTGTTAAAACCGTTCTGGAATCAGTCTGGACTTCGCAAGGTTTGATTTATTATTAGAATCAATATTGTTTTAAACAAAAATAACCTAATTATAGGAAATTGTATGACAACAGTATTTGTACTTACAAAGCATTAACCAACGCATGAACCTCCTAAGCAGATGATTTGCCTTCTATGTCTCTTACTTCAGTTACATATCAAAAAAATTATTCTATGCCCGGTAAAGTTTTCTTTTATATGATTCCACATCAGGTATCCTCACTTCTAAAGCGTGTAGAAACTCTACCCCCGTAAGGAAAAAAATCGTTACGGGTATTCAATAAGGATTAGTAAATGGTCTTTGCTTGGACTACATAATCAATAAGCAAGACATTTGTAGTAGGTAATCCTGTAATATAATCTTTTATATCTCATAACTAATACGATTGTATGTATGTACATTGTATGTTGATCCTATTGAATTAGGTTCATAAAAAAAAAAAGGTTAAACGTCGGTGTTTTTTATCTCTATAAATTTGTACATTATCAATCGCTGTTAATTAAAATATGTTGCGGTAAAGTATGAAATAAAATATAATAAAACAAAAGTAAAAAAGTGAGCGCCAGTTACTATCGACAAGTAGAAAGACTTAATAAAATAAAGTAAAATAGAAAAAAAAAGTAAGTTTTAAGTAAAGAAACAATAAATAGGTTATTTAGTAGTATTCTACTGAATGTCGTACAAAAAGTGTATAAAAGTGCAAAAAGAAACGCTCCCGGGTGGGCTTGAACCACCAACCTCCTGATTAACAGTCAGACGCGCTAGCCAATTGCGCCACGGAAGCTGTTGTGATTCTGAAATTTTTAAATTATATATATTCCCGTTAGCAAATTTTTGCAGCAGCACGTGATATTCACGTGACAAGTACATGCATATTGTTTTGCAACTTTATCAGATGTCTATTTATTGTGCCAATAATGTGCGTTATTTCACATTATCTCGGCCGAGTACTCGCCCTTATAATGATATCATATGACATTTAATTTATTAATTTTTTATGTGCAAAGAATGTGTGGATTGTCGTATAATGCTAAGTTTGTTTCGCATAGTAACCACGTTTTCAAACTGCAATTGCATATCGTAGTTGGTATTCGATTAAATCCTACTACAAATCATTAGAAAGATTATGTGCTTTTGATTTAGGTAAAGAATGTCGAGTTTTAACAAGTGTCAAGTGGATCATGAGAGTAGGAACGGATATACTATATTAAAATAAGGAACATATCAAAGACCCTAAAAAAAAAAAGCATGTTCTTAAAGAGAAAAAGTATACTCCTTATTGTAACATTTATTGAGGTTTGATAAAATTGGCCGAGAAAAAATGATTCCATCTTTTACAATTCATATTTTTTGTTTAAATAGAGAAGTGTTCGAGTTGTTTCAATAGGCGCCAAATTCTCTCTTTCTCTATCCCTCTTTCTGTTTTTTATTTTCTATTGATGAACTATGTTTCAACCTAGTCAACTGAACTCAACAGGGAACGATCAGAGTATGTCACAACAAACAGCAGAGTTCTCGGCACCAACAAAAGCTACGTTAAACTATGATACCCCAACTCAACAGTCAGAAACCGCAGAAAATATTAACGTTACGACCATGTCTAGTGCTGACTATGCATTGAACGTTATGTTTAGTCGATTCGAACAGATGGCAGACGCTAAAATGTCGTTTATTTTAAACTTGGGCGTAGTAAGTGAGAAGTGAGAACGAGAGTTTTGTTTTTGAGATATATATATATTTAGAAATATTTTATATTTTTAAATAGGATGCTGATGTCGACCTACGAAAGTTATTAGGACAAGGAAACGATGAAGCTTTTGACCAGTTAATATATTCGTTATCTTCGTTAGCAGCTACACAACAAAGTGCAGTTATTGACGCAGTTATGAGGTGGAGAAAAGTTAAGGTTGAGCCTTTAGACCCTTCAATAATTAAACGTGTTAGGTAATAAAATACATACCCCGCGCAATATTCATATACATACTGAAGGTACGTCCTTTTTTAGTGATTCTGCACCTCTTTCTCGATCTAGAGAAATACAATCAGTTTTAAAAGAAAGACAGTCTGTATGTATTTTTTTTAAATGTTTTTATATATTTTTTATTCCATTGTTTTGATTTATAAAATTAAGGGTCATATAAAAACTAGCTTGCATCTGTTTTTATTCTTTGTAGAGCATTAATTGAAATCATCAAAAGACTGACGCCTGGTTCTTTACCTGATGATCATGGTGAAAATTTAGAAGAAATTGTATTCAATCAATTGAAAAAGGCAGACCCGTAAGTTTTTAAATAATTGCATGGATATGGATTGTGTAGCGACTGATTTCAATTACAGTGATGCGATTAAGCGATCCAAGAATAGAACAGCGAGTATGGATTTATTTGCAGAATTAATTGGGGAACTATCAAATATACGATTTGCATCAGTTAGCGATAGATTTATTGCAGAATTGGAAAAATATAATAATCAAACGATCATGAAAGAAAGACAAGGACATATGGAAATGCTGATTAAAGGAATGCGATATTTAAAGATAAAGGTTAGAAGAGAATCTGTATTTGTTATGACCTTTTTTTAAACATCAAAAATTTTTTTTTTCAAGATTTATCCTGTAGATGCACTTGAAGAAACTGCGGATTTCTTATCAAGTTGTGCTAGTTTCTTTAAAAATGCGCATGGTGCAAAAGTAAAGCACGCTTATGCTAAATTATTCATTCAATTACTTTTACCTGTCGCTGGGGTACAGATCTTATTTCGTTTCTTTTTTTTAAAAAAAAAACCTAGACTTATCAATAATTTAATTGTAGGTAGCGGTTGCAGAGGTGAATTTTCCTTCTTGGGCTAAAGCAGTTGACTTAATGTATCCGCGTGCGCTCAAAATGACTTTAAAACCAAGACATATTATAGTAAGTCTTTATAGAATACTTTAATTTATCATTTTCTAATTTCAATAATTTTTTTAAAAAAAAGGCTGGTTATCCACTGGTCACTACATTATTATGTGTCAGCCGTAAAGATTTTTTTGCTGCTAATTGGACTTCAGTTATGGATAGTTGTTACCAGAAGTTTAACAAGGTAAAAAAAAAAAAAAAACATTTATAAGTCTAAAAAAAAAAGAAATCTAACTTCTCTTTCAGCAAGACAAATATACCCGTTTAGTTACATTAGGTTGTGTATCTAGATTAACCTGGACATATTTATTTCGTTGCACAGAAAGTACATCAATTACCTTTAAAAAACTGGACGTAATTCTCAAGACAATTTTCCCTCCCTTTCGAAGAGCAGTCCATCCATCTGATACTCCTTTGGATCACTTTATTCTCATCACTTATTTTTCATTAATGCGAGATGTAGATACTGGAACGAAAAAAGTATTATTTTATCTATTGAACACTGAAGCATCTTCATCCAGTCATACATCACATAATTGGGACCTGATCAACCCAGAACGTATGATTATCGGGCTCTCTGCATTCAAGTTAATGTTATCTGATCTTGAACGTGGGATTCAACAGCCTCCATTTCCAGACGATATAGATATTACAGGATGTGGAATTCCAATTACATGTACAGCAGATGTCTTTTCAGGTCCTATTCGAGCAGTAAAACCTGATGTTATGGATAAAGTTGAAGAAATTATTTCAAAGACATTGACAAGTTTAGATCAAACGTTTGGAAGGTTATTGATTTTGGATGAAAAGAATATTATTATGAAATCAGTCTCTGCTGGTGGATTAAGTACGAATGCAAGTACTATCACTGCAAATTATTCTGTACCGATCTTTACAAATAATATCAATCCATCGGATAATGGGCCTCAAATTCATCACCAGTATGCCAGTTTTTCGGTCTCGTATACTAAAGATAAGCAAGCGTATTTTGATGTCATCAAGACAATTATTGATTGTATGCCACGAATTATGCCTGCCGGTATCACTTTACCAAAATTGGTAGAAATACTGTCTAGGTATACTGTACACACAGATCCAGAAATTATCAAGTCAGCTTCAAACGCTCTATTACGTGTAGCTACACAAATTGACAGCCAAACAGTAGTGATTGGATTCTCCCGGTATGTCTGCAAAATTGAAGATAAATTCTCGGATATCATTTTATCCTTGGGAAGTGGACCTATTATTGGAGGTGTACATCAAGGAAATGGAGGAGTTATCAAGTTGTATGTGGACCTTTTATCTATCTGGGTAAATCAATTAGATTTAACAGCTTTAGAAAGACCTGCTAATCCAAATATGAGAGGATCCGTAGAAGTAAATATCGGAAAAGTATTTGATTTAGTGGAAGAAACAGAAGCCAATGGATTATTATACCTATGCAGCCAATCCCCTTCTGTTCGAAGATTTGCAATTCAAATTATAAAGACGGCAAGTAACCTCACAGACCGACTTAACGTTATCTTACAAAATAAAGAAAACACTCAAGGCCAACCCACAAAAAAATGGACACGATTATATCAACTATTAGAATCAGCAGGACAAGACATGATCCAATTTGATAAAGACTCGAATACGTTATTAGGATCCAAAGTATCTTCTGAAGTGAAAAACAAAATATTACAACATCAAAGAAGAGGGGCAGAACAAGTTTTAATACAAATTGCAGAAAGTGATCATCCATCCGATCTCTTGATTTGGAATATTTTCTTACCAGAGGTTTTCAAGTTATGCTTTGAGCATTTTCCCAAGGCAACTGCTCAATGTAGAGTAAATATCTGTACAAGATTAATTCAAATCCAACCTTCCATCTCGGCTTGGGTAGAGACGATCAAGGCAGGTACAACAGGTACATTAAGTATGGCAAAGAACAGTAGCTCAAATCATAAAGCAGCAAGTCCAGAGACTATTGAACAATGGCGTATTTATTTGATATTTGCATGTGCTACTGCTACTTTGATAGAAAGCCCTACAGTTTCTCTGCCGATTTGGTCGGCTGTGGGAAGAAAAGGCTCAAGTCAGGTTGACCGTATCTCTAGTCCTCGAGATCTATTCAAGTTAATGTTACCTTATTTGACATGTGAACATCGACCTGTCCGAGAAAGTGTGATTGAGGCACTAGGTTATATCAATCAAAACGTATATAAGTCACTTATGTCAGAACTTGACGGATATGTTAAGGTAATTCTAGACGATGGTAAACAACGGAACAACCAAAAGCCATATCAAAACAAAAGAAGTAAGAAAAATGATCGCTTACGTATCTCTGTAATGAACGTACTTGAACTGACTGCAGACTGTTTATCTGACCCTAAATCTGTTGGAGATAAAGATTTAATGAATGTAATCATGAGTTATATTAAAGAAACTAAATCCTTTTTGGTGGATACTGAGGTACAAATCGAATGGGAGTATCAAAGGCTTCGAATTTATTTATGTGGTCTCGTGGATAAACTGTATCAAAGTATTATGAAGCTGGAAGATCCTACATCTCTCATGTCGTTTGAAACTAGATTAAGTCTCTATAAAATGTTTGAAGAATGGTGTGGATATGGTACTTCGGCAAATACGACACAGCAAAGAGAAGCAATGATGATAAGAGATGTACTTGAGCAATGTAAAGACCCGAAAGAAAGAGCTAGCATGACACAGTTAATTGAAGATGAAAGAAAGGCTTTGGAGTTGGCTTCTTTAAGTGCTATGGCCACACTCTGTGTAAGTACTTTTTTTTTTTTTTTTTTTTGTGGGTTTAATTTTTTTATCGAATATTTTTACTAATATTTTTAAATATATGTGTAGCGTGGACCGTTATATGCTTATTTAGGGCAAAAGAAAGCTAGGCAGGCTATTATCCAGTTTGATACTTTGAATGTTCTTCGATGGATTGATGCTATTTTTGAAAGCCGTGATCCTTCTTATCATTCTATTGCTCGGTAAAGAAATATGATATTTATTTTATCCTTGTTTACAAATATTAATAATTTCCTCTTTATAGTCGTGCTTTGGAAGCTGTCATGATTTATAACCAAGATCAATCTGTATTATTAGACGATATCATCGAACAATGTTATGCCGGTAACCCTAAGCTTGAATTCACACAAGGCTATTTTCAAGCTTTAGCCGATATAGTCACTCAAGTAGAAGACTACCCATGCCACATCCATCAAATCATGAGCCTTGCTTTATTCAAGACTGGCGATGCTAAAAAAGCCATCCGAAAAACCGCGATTAATTTACTCCGAGTGATTGAAGAAAGAGTGTTTGCAGACTCATGTGCAAAAGAATACGAAATTGGCATCACGAGTAGTTTACCAGCTATTTACAAACACACGCAAACACTTTTATCTGCACGTCTTGCTTTAGACCATCCGGAACAAACGTACTCGATGTTATCAGAAATCACGCAACGGTTTGAACATATCACACCGAATTCACAACGAGAGGTCTTGACCTACATGTTACCTTGGCATCGAAAGATTGATCTAGGTGTAGGACCGCATGATACCGAACTAAGTGCATCTGCATACATGGTGCTTTCCAACCTGTATTATATCACCATCAAGTTTGGTGATGTGTATGTAAAAGAAACGGCTGCACTCTGGAGTCAGTTAGTAGATTCAGGACGTAATGTGCATGCAATCATCATGTATTTATTAGATATGGGTCAAGAAAAGAGAAATCCATGGTTTCTGATACATGCAAAACGTGTATTTGTATGTCTTGGACGTACGCATGCTTTTGCTACCATCACAGAAGAAATCATTAGAGAAATCACGCCACGTGCGATGGTACCTCAACTCAAGGAAGCAAGCAACCGACATGCTCATGCGTTTCCTTTATTATTTGTTGCAGATACAGAAAAGGTCTTGCCTTCGTACCCTAAAAAACCCATGTTCTCAAAAGGTCAATTAGCCATGGTGTTCTTAGTGGATCTAGCCATTGAAGCAGGAGCAGACCTTGCACCTCACTTACCTCTTTTGTTACATAGTATCTTTGTTCAACTGGATCATCTTACAAGTATCATCTGTGATCAATCTCGATGTTTCTTGATTAATTTAATGCACTCGATTGTAGTACGTCAATCGATGGATTCCGAGGCTTCCAGAAAGGCTTCAGAAATCATTCAATGGCTAGTTGGAAAAGAAGGGAAAAGGTTATGGGCCTATGAAAATATTACACCTACCAATCGACGTATTGTCAGTGCAGATGAACTCAAAGATTTAATTCAACAAGTGGTCCAAGTATTTTCGTACGAGGACAGAGATTTACGGCAGAAATGGGGCGAGACAGCTTTGAAATGGGCTACCTGTTGTTCAGTTCGACATATCGCATGTCGTTCTTTCCAGTGCTTCCGAGGCCTTATGCCTGCATTTAATCAACATATGTTGGCAGATATGTTGGCAAGATTATCCAATACAATTGCAGACAAGTCTGAAGAGATTCGTGGATTCGCCTTGGAAATTATTTTAACATTAACCGAAGTCGCTAAATCAATGGATGAGAGTCAAATGGAACAATTTCCTCAGTTGTTTTGGGCTGCCGTTGCTTGTTTATATAGTCCATATGAATCCGAACATTGTGAAGCTTTATTGTTACTGGATGTCGTGCTTCAGAAATACAAGTTTATTCCGAAATTAGCTGAGAGCTTTCCAAAGAATTGGTCAAGTGAATTTGATGGTTTGCAACCTTTGTTGTTAAAGGGACTTCAGTTCTCTTCTGCAGAAGAAAAGACGTTTAGTATCTTGGACTCGATCAGTTTACAGGACAATTTGCCCTTGATTGATCCGACCGAGACAAGACTGATGTATCTCTTACTCGGTTGTTTACCTCGTTTATTACATGGTTTAGATGATGAAAAGGCCGTGAATCCTGAATCCATTCAACTCGCAAATACCCTCGTGAAATTATTCGAAGATTATGGTTTATCTGGCATTCAACGTATACTTGCAACTTATCCCATTCAAAAATCCAAATTTCAAGAAGATTTCCTAAAACAAATCTTGTCCAGTATGCGGGACGTGTTTTTGGTAAATTATAGTCAACAAGCCTTTATGTTTACTCTATTGATGGTCAAGAATAAGCTGCCTTACTATCGTGAAAAGACTTTATTAGTGATTGAGAATTTGGTACCGTACGTTACAGGTAAATTGATAAGGACAACAACAGAGGTCTCGATTGATATCGCTGCTCTGGAACCACTTTTACAATTGGTCCAAACTGAATACGCAGATCGTGCTCTCAGTATTTTGAATTCGGGTATTCCTACAGTGACAAGTGATAGGAAATCGGCCATGAGCTCAGATAATGAATTGATTTATGGGTTCAATAATTTTGCAGAAGCAGCAAAAATCACACGACATAATATTCATGCTGTTGTATTTGAATGCTCTTCGATCACAAATGAAGCACCTATCGAACATAATATCCAGTTTTCAGTTGAAGACTTTTCAATGTTGACAGGCGAATCGAATGCGACAGAGAACGGTCGTATGTATCATGATTTATCTGTAGGTATAACGCAACCTGCTGTAAGTCGTGTATCTGCTCCAGGACAATATGGAGATGATTTAATGAACGCTTTAAAAGATCTGGACGACTTTTTCAACGAAGATGGAGAACCTATCTCACCTTCTAGTTCTAGTAATCTATATAACGGGTTTAGTCAAGAAGAAGGTGGATCGAACAGTTTCTTGGAACCAAAAATCTATTAAATATACATGTACACAGATAAAAATAAAAGCAGCTTTTTTATTTTAAATCTTTCTTTGCTGTTCTGCTTGTGTAGAAACTACTTTACGATGATTAAATGTCACAAAAGAAGGTCTTGTATCCATTTTATCAATTGTCCTGTTTTATATATTTCTTTGTTAGGTGGTCCTTTTTTTTTTTTTTTTTTATAAAACAATATCCTCTTACATTTTAGCTACTTCATCCTCCATGGCAATACTTTTGAACGCGTCTGCCGATAAAATCACACCAAATAAAGCAACTAAAGCAGAAACTAAACATTCTGTCACAATCTAAGAAATAAATTAGTTAACATTGAATTTTAAGGTGAACTGAATGAATAGAGTGGTTTTACTTCAACAGGAAGCGCAGTGTTGACTTCATCTACAGCTTTAATATAAGCGAGATCTACAGAAAAAAAAACAAGGGTAGAAAGAGTTTAGATGACGTTAAGGATGCATGAAATTAATATGAACCATACGCTCGTATGTTGAGTAGGCTGAATGGGCAAGGAATAAAGCACCCACTAAACCTAATATTTTTCCAGTATATTGAGAGCTCATTGAATGAAATAATGTATTTTTGAACAAAAAGGGGGTTTCAATTGTATCACTTAGTTTTTTGAAAAGCTTTGTGTGTCCTCTTTCTATTTTAAGTTCAGTAGGAAGAGGCGTATTATACTTCTTTTTTTTGCGCATAGAACTATATCGTATAACAGAATAGAAAGGAGAATTTTTAAACTTTTGGCTTTTATTAAATACTTGGTAATAAAAGCCCTGAAAGCATTTGTAATCGATTTGTTGTTGTTGTTGTTGTTCTAATACCAATTGCGCGCTCTTTTTTTTTTCTTTTATAGACATCATTTAAAAGTGTTATATATGCAATAAAACCTCCTGTATGATGTTCAGGGAGAAACTCAAAGTTGATTATAATACAGTGATATAATAGAAAGAGCCCATCATGTATTCTAAATTGTGAGTATAAAAAAAAAAAACGAATCAAGATCTACTAAAAGGTAGAAACTGTGTTTTTTACTCCTTGGATATATACAAAATGCATTTGAAAAAAAAAAGGGTTCAAAAAGCAAAATTAATTAAAACTTCCCTTTTTCTCATTACTCGTAACGCTATTGTATACCAAATTTAGATGAATCGATAAACGATTCTCCCTTGCAGAATATGTAACCAGAGGTTGTCAAAAAAACGAATTACTTTTTTTTTTGTGTATATGTGTATGAAAGAGAATGAGAGATTTTTATTTTTTTTTTCGGCAGATCACACCACACACACACACACACAAATTTAAACTTGTAATATATACTTTATTTTGTTTTTAAAAAATTCGTCGAAAATTTATAACGAAATCCAATGTTCTCCATCCTTCTTATTTTTTTTTTAAGCAGATGCTTCAACAGCAGCAGCTTGTTCTCTTAAAAGACGTCTTTGTTTCACATCCCAGTTGTATACACGTGCGGTATCTAAATTGGTTAGTTAATCAAGTTAAGGTATAATAATAATATAAAATTCAAATAATTTTGAGAAATGTTAGTATGATGATTAAAAAAAAAGGATACTGACTTCCATAGTAGTGATTTGAGATCTCAAGAATTCAAGATCTTCCAAGGTATTCTTTAATGAAGTTTTAGCAGTTTCAAGTTTTGATGTTAATAAATCTTTTGCCTCTTCACAAGTATATTCGAGCATGACATTAGCCTGTACAGATAATTAGTATTGTTTTCTCGATATATATATATATATATATACTTTACACCTAACCAAAGATAAACGGAACCAGTAGCCTCAATTTTAGCTTTAGCATACAAAGTATCATTTAACTCAAAATCAGTATACAAAGGCTCTTGTGTATCTTTCTTTTCAGTTAATAAATCCACCATAGCAATCGTCTTTTCAATTTCAGGTATCTTTTCTTCCAAAACCTTTCTACGTTGCAATAAATTGACTTCCATAAACTTGTATTTACTATAAAAAAGATGATCATCTTGTTTAGTTTTCAATGCAAGAATTAAAAAGCTACTCAATGCTTTTTTTTTTTTTTTTTTTTTTTTAACCTGATGGCTTCTTGAAATTTCTTCAAAACAATCTCGACAGGTTCTGCTTCAGAAACATAGTCTTCAACGCGTTCCTGTCAAAAAGAATGAATAAGGTTTATTAAATACTGTTACAAATCTTTTCGAAGTGAACAGATAGAGTTTATTTTACCACAAAGGGAGAGCTAGGAATACCACGAGGGTTAGAGATTAACTTTTGAGTGCTCATCGTGTTCTTGATAAAAAAGTGTACTTTTTTTTTTTTTTAAAAAAAAATAGTTGAAATTTTTTACTTGTACTGAGCTTAAAAGGGCAAACTTCCCTCTCTCACTTTGCCCCTTGTATCCAGTTAGTTTGCTCAACAAACTGCAGAATAGTTGAGCGTTAAAATAATGGATTATTAAATTGTACCATATACAGATAATTCATTACATACGTATGTACCCCACACACAGATATAATCATTCACAGATAATAAATAAAAAAGGGATTATTTTCATGTGTCAGTGCACACACACATGTAAATAAAGGCTAAGGAAAATAATGTTATTTTCTTAATTATTTAAAAGATAGTAAAACAAGAAATATAAATATTTTGGTAAAAAGAAGTTGTAAAAAAAAAAAAAGATAAGGGGAAGAATTATATTAATTTTTTTTTTTTTTTTTTTTTAAAAAAAAAATATTAGTGGGACTTTCTGTAAACTCTAAGGCCATCCTTACTTTGACCCTTCTTGATAGCCAAACCAACGGTATCAGCTTCAGGATCAAAAGTAGTATAGAAAGCATTTGTAAGAGAAGTACCAAGAACCCAATCACTTTCAGAGTTACCACGGCTAATCTTGGTATAACAGCTATCTGTTTCAAGATCGATAAGACCAGTCCAATACTTGGGAGGAAGTTCAACAATATGATCTTCAAGGGTCATCTTAAGAAGAGGTAAATCCTTGATTTCAGAACACTTGATGTTATAAGATTTTGTTGCTTGGTCATAGTCTGCTCCGAATTCTTCATGGAACGCATCGGCTTGTTGAGGAGGCATAACAATAAAACTAGTAGATGTACTGATAGATGCAATAGCATATTGTGCTTGCTTTAATTTCAAGTTACCAAAACTGGCATGACGAATACAGATATCCCAGTTCTTGGCGGGGGCTTCAGGATCCGCGGCTAAACGAAGGTAATTTACATCGCCATCAATGATGCTCTTATCAACACCACCAAGAACGAGATAACCTGCGGGTTCTTCAGCTTCTGTGTTATGACGCTTCTTCATGGTACCAAATCCACCGGAAGTGACACCACTACCACCGGAAGTGACACCACCGTCAGTGCCAGGTGTAGAAGTACCGGGTGAAGTAGTTGTGGGGTTGTTCACATCGGGAATAGTAATTGTACTGTTTGTCATTACACTTTGGTCAACATTTTGGTCCGTACCAGATGCTCCAGGAACAACTGAAGTACCAGATTGATCAAAACCGAGAGTAGGAGCGGTAGTGTACATACCAAATTGAGAACTGGCAAGACCTGCACCTTGTTGGAAAGCGTTGGGAACAAAAGCAGAAGCGGGAATATCAATATCACGCTTTGACATACCTAAAGATATAGTTTATTTTAGTATTTATATATAAATAGCTTTTACTTGGTTTTTTTTTTTTTTTTTTTTTTTTTTTTACCGTTGGCAGCAGAAGAATGAATCTTGGTCATGTTGAAATTGACGTCACGACCGAGACCGAGGTAACCATCTAATAAGAAGAAAATGAATATTTTACAGCAGTAATCATCATGTGATAAATGTAATTACCAAATCCTTGACCGAAACCGCTCATACGGTAAGCACCACCGAAAGGCATATCCTTCACGGTAAGACCGGCAAATTCAAAAGTATCAATATAGACATGAGTATCTACACAAGAATCACCGTATTCAACAGAGAATTTCTTTCCAGTAGAGATAACATCATCAGATTTACGAGCATAATAACTACAACGACCACGACAATTAGCGGTCTTACACTAAAAAGAACACAAAAAAAAATATATATATTTAGTTTTTTTTGGAAATTTAAGAATTTTTTTGTATCTACTTACTCTAGATCCACGCACCCAAGAAAAACCGGTCGCTAATTTAAAATAATGAAATTAAGTACAACCTCAAAAATATATAATAATAAAAAAAAAAAAAAAAAGAAAAAAAAAAGGGGGAAGGGCCAAAAGGGTTATATAAAAATTATATGTATATATATATATATATATATATATATTTGTGTGTGTGTGTGTGTGTGTGTGTATATATATATGTGTGTATAATACGTACTGGTATCGAAAGCAAAAGTGAATTCTTGAGGAGGAGAACCGATTTTAACTTTACCGGCAAGCTATTATATATATAAAATGTCAATATAAGAAAAAGGTTCCAGGATTTTTTTTTTAGAAAAAAAAAAAAAAATTAATTGTGTAAAACGTACCACACCGTTTTCGAGGGATTTACCGGCAGCTTTATAGATTCCACCATCGTCAGAACGTTTATAGAGAGGGATAGTGATGGGTTCAGATGCATAAGCACTGAGAGCAAGTTGAGCAAGTGCTGCGAGACAAAGGAAGGCTGCGCGCATATTTATAATAAAAAATTAAAAAGACTGGGAAGGGGGATTTTTTTTTTGTGTGTGTGAGAGTTGTTTTAATTAATAATCGGTTTTTATCGAGAATCTCTTTTTGTTGAAGGTCGAAGTTGATGAGATATTGATTTTTTTTTTAAAAAAAACGTTCCAAATATCTAAAATAAGAAGCGATAGTAAAAAAAAAGATTTAAAAAAAAAAAGAGAAAGGATTTTTTTCACAGAAAAAAAAAAGAAAGAAAGAAGAAGAAAAGAGAGAGAAAGAGAGAAAGAGTTGAAAAAGGAGGGGAAAGAAAAGAAATTTTTTGTAAATATATACAAAAATAGGATTTTGCCAAAAGGGAAATGTTAATCGAGGGAATTGAAAATAAGATGAAGTTTATATGTTTGATTGGTTAGCGGGTAGTCATTAGGACGAAGGACAAGAGTTAATTATGTGTTCCAAATGAGGTGCCTGGATCTTTTTTTTTTTTTTCTTACAGAGTCATTTCCGTAGCATTTCTCTCTCTCTCTCTCTCTCTCCTAATTACTTGTGTAATCCCATTCATATAAAAATTGCATTAGCTTCAAATTAACTTGGTTGCTTTAGGTCTCCGGCTTTCTTTTTTTTCTTTTTTTTTTTTTTTTTTGCTTTTTCTCTTTCTCGAAAAAAAAAAAGCCCAAGAAATGATTTAAACACGAGAATAAATAAACAATTGCAGTATGTCAGATTTTTTTTTTTTTTGACTCGCTAAACAAAAGTTGCACACACACACACACACACACACACACACAAAAGCACACATCACACACAAACACATCACACTCAAACACACACACACACACACACAGCACACAGCACACAGCACACAGCACACAGCACACACACAATCATTTTTAGTTTCTGTCACCAAAAATAGAACATTTTGTTATCCTTTTAGGTTATTCCCCTTCCGCATTACGTCCTACTCCTCCTCCTAGACTATAATCCCCCTTGTGATATTTTATCCCCCCCCCCCTCTCTCTCTCTACATAATTACACTGTACTTTTTTGCGCACACACTTTTTGTCAAACATATACCCTTCTCCCTGTTTTTTTTTTTTCAATCTAAGCATTTCATATATATACATATATAAAATACATGTAAAAGATGAATAAAAAAAAATCACACTTTTTTTTAAAAAAAAAGAAATAAAAAAAAAACATAATGAAAATCTGTAACAAACAAATATAAAGTATAACTGCTGATTGTTTATATCATGTCGATCTTTTTATAAACGTTCTTTATTATGTGTACACACACACACACACACATTAATAACAAAGGAACTGTCATTTTTTTTTTTTTTTTTTACGCCCAAAAGTTTTTTTTTTAATAAGTACATGACGGCGGGCGGCGTTTTGTTTGTCGGGGAAAAATTAGAATATAAACAATAAGAACTAAAAAAAATATTTCTGGCCCTGTTTTTGGTATTTTTTACTAATGACGACAGTTTTTTTTAAATATCAGATTTAAAAGAATATCCTCCCCATCATTTTTATTTTTGCCAAGAGTGATTAAAGCAATTATAATAACTTGATTCACGGTTAAATATGAATAAGGAGAAAAAAAGACCTGAATAAATTTTTATTATGTGTATACTTACTGTATCAGTAACCCAGTCTGTTTATTATTATACACACAATAAGCATAAAATTATTTAATTTAGATTGAAATCAACTTATTGTGCCTGTATTACCTTGGAAACTAAATAAATTATTATTCATAAAGTGCCGAACTTCCGCCTGCATATATCACTACCATATTCCAAATATTCTTTACGCTGTACAAAGGTTTTCTGTAACTCACTTTTAGAACTTAGAGAAACGAACCTATGCCCCCCTTCCCATGCAAACGTCACAGGACTTGCGAAAAATAGGTTATTAAAAGAAAAAAAATGTAAATTATATTTTCTACTACTTTACTCGATAGGTGTAACAACTCGAATATCAAACTCACTTGGTACTAGTTTTCTTAATTCATTTTCACTGAATAAAAAAAAAAAAGATTATTTAAAAATGATGGTATACCTGATTTTCGCGCACTTACATCCTTTCTTGGTACCCAGGTATATTAGCATTACCACCGACTAATACTATATTGGCATACAATAAACCATGTGTCACTACAATAAAAGAATATAAGAAATAAATAAATAATATATAATAGATAATTCATATTCTTACAAGTATCACATGCATTTACACTCTGAGTGATGGCTTCTGGAATACCTGCTTGATTTAATCCAATATCTGATGGATGCATTAATATCTCAGGTATCATAAACCTTTCATTATTCATCATTAGAATTTGTTCTGTATTATTGTTGTTGTTGTTATCTTTAGAAGCAGTCGTTGTTCTAATATGACCTGTGCTATTATTAGCGTAATCAGGTAACACATATTCTTGAATAATACAGTTAGGTTGCTTTCTAATCTTTTATAATTAGAATTTTTTTTTTTTTTTTTTTTTTTTTTTTTCTGTTAATACTTTACTTGCAAATATTCAAATCTTGATAAACATCTTTAGAAATAAAACTACACTTTTCTTTTACATCGTTCATAATAAAAGTTTCTTCCATCATATCATAGGAACGAAAAGAGACGACTTCTTTTAGTTGATTTGTTAATAATTTGCCACCGACATTTAACCTTTTGATACCCTTTGATACTGCTTTTCCATTTAAAAAGGGTATAATATGTGTAAAAGAATATCCAGAATCTACAATCAAGGTACAATCTGGAATTGAACCGATTTTATCTCCAAATAATGATCCCAATTCATTAAATAAACATAATTCTGCTGGAATAGTTCGATAACAGGATCCAAATTCGTATTCTTCAAATATCACTTGATCGTAACTGTCTTGAATTGCTGGTAAATTGAAATAGGGCTCTGTCACTATCAATCGGCTTTCTTTAGGTTCAATCTGTGCTACCTTTGTAAACGCTCTATCCCAAATCCTTTTTTCAATTCCCCAGTTCACTAAAAGCCCCTTTATTATTATTAGTCTCTCTCTCTCTCTCTCTCTCTCTCCCTTTTTCTTTTACTTTTTCAAACGGTAAACGATAGTATAATGACGAAAAGTCTTTACATTCCTCAAGTTGATCGCCAATATATTGTCTTTTATCTGCTTTACCACGAACAATCGCGTTTTGAACAAGTCTATTTCTTGTTAATATGACACGTTCTTTTTTTTTTTTTATTATAGTTGAAATTTTACCTTGGTAAAGTATCATTTGAAGCAACACCTATTTTCATATTATAAGCGCCATTGTCCAAGATGACAGTAGCTGGCGTCATATTATTCACAGTGAAAAAAAAAAAAAGGAAAAAAATTGAAAAAGAGGCTTTGATTATTTTATTCTATACATTATTTATTTATTTATTTTTTTTTTTTTTTTAAAAATAAAAGTCTATTTCAGTTCTTGTTTTAATTTACTTTTTCGTTGAACAAGTTTTGAATCAAGCACAGGCGGAGGAGAACCTTCAGCATCACTTGTAGCCGTTGAATTATTAGCAGTACCTGACTTATCTAAAAAGTACAGTTGTCCGTCCGAATCCTCTTCATCTTGTTTTGACCAATTAAAGATTTTACTATCGTCCAATAAGACCTTAGCAGTACCTGTCAAAAGTTCACCTGCAATTTGTGAGAATGTTCTACCTCCTTCTGCTAATTCAGAAACAGATTCTTCACTTGTAGAGTCACTTCTAAATACATTGTTAGGGTCGAAATCGCTAAATACATCAGGTCCAATCTCGTTAATCACATGCGTGATATCTTGTGAAAGTTTTTCTCTTAATTGTCTTAAATTAGCTGTACTATCTGGATCAACTAAAGCTACATAAAGTGGTCGAAGTGATCTAAAATACAATTGTTCATATATATATATATATAAAGGAGAGAGATATTTGTTTTTTTTTTTTTTTTTAAAAAAAAGCGAAACTTACTTGAATACGTCAACACCATTTTCTGCAAATCTCATGGAAGCATAACTGATAAAGGGTAAGAAAGTCCAGGTCATGAGTGGGAAAGCCAATTTATGAAACCAACTGAAATCAGACTTTAAACAAATCCAGAATACAATCAAAGTATATAATCCATAGAGTGTAGGAATCAATACAAGACCTACCAAGAATTTCCAAGTGGCTAATACATCTCTACCTGCAATCTTCACAGAAGAAGAAGCTAATGCCTCTTTCGCTTTTTTGGTACTAATTGCTTTTGCTGTAATGACGATAGGTAAGTTAAGAATAGAACTAAAGTTATAAGTTAGTGATATGAGTGTTTTTTTTAAAAAAAAAAGGAGTTGAAATAGAGTTACCCAGGAAATGATAAAAGACCCCAAACAATCAAGACACCAACACGATACCATAATAAACAAAACGTTCTCCAACCTCTTAAATTGATTTCAGGCACTTGATGATCTCTTAATCCATGATACTTTAATAACTGATTATAAGCCAATACCTTTTGTTGTAAATCAATCACGCGAGGATCATCCTTATATAAATTATATCCAATCACAAATCGACGGTTCAAATCCACTACTTGAGCAATATGTAATCTTCTATTAGCAGGTTTATATAATCTACGCGCTGCCTGGATCACCATCAAAGTCTGTTCATTCGCTGCATTCACCGTAACACTTTTCAATGCATAAAAAATCGTATCTAATAAACTAGCACATGCATCTCTCTTTTCCTGTCCTCCATGCTTAAACTTCTCTACCAACTCGGGTGAGATCGAGATAGGGTTACCAAACTCGATCACAGCTCTTGAACGAAATCGATGGGCATGGAAATAATTCAAGCCACAGGGCACGATTTTGACATCTAAACCCGGATACTCTGCCATAGCACCTAATGCCATGATGGTAACACCCGCTTTAAAAGGTAACATCTCGGCACGATCATGACTACCTCCTTCAGGGAAAATGGTGATACAACGACCGTTATTTAATTCAGAATAAACTTTTTCGTACACTGCGTCTTGATCGATATGAGGTAAACATTTATAGGCCGTACCAGCTGATTTAATCAAATAATCTAATGCCTTCTTTTCCTTGACGGGAGATTGAAGTAGAATCTCTGTATCGGATAGGACTTGTGCAATGTTGAGTTTACCCGCATTTTTAGGTAAGATAATGGAATCCATGGCGCTCAATTGTGTTGTGAATTTCGTGTCGATACCTGTGATACGAAGTGGTTCTGATTTTGGGTTTAAAAGGTGGATACGACCAATACCCGTTTCGGCAAGATCTTGTGGACGCATCACTGGAACTTTTTTTTTTTTTTTTTGATTTTTGTTAAATTATACATGCATAGAAATAAATAAATAAAAACTTACTTGGGTGGACCAAGTTGGCTATGAATCCAATAAACTTTTGTTTCATTGACTTTGCAGCAATTAAAAAAGAAACTCTTCTATTACATTCTCTCATTACAATTAAAGGGTCAACAAACTACACGTTAAAAAAATAAAAGTCTTGTTAAATAATAATAATAATAATAATAATAATAATAATAATATATATATATATATGTCTCGCTCTTGTTTTTACTTGATTGGCATGTGGAGCAGCTACAAAAATTAAAGGACCTTCTAATGGTACTTTATGTGAACCTCTTGGTCTAATCTCTCGAAAGAAAATATCGAGCATGATATTGAATACCCATAATGTACAGTCGTACAGGATGTCTGCCCTATCCTTCTTCATGGTTCAATATAAAAAGCTAGGGAAGTATATTCTGGATTTTTTTTTATTCGATGCCACACATTTAAGCAGTCCTGTTTTTTTGAATTAATTTTCATTCCGTACTTTATGCAGCAGTTTAAAATATGTGTTTTGAAACTAACAGAGTTTTATGTGTACTACAGTGTTATGTAAAAAAAAAGAAAATATATCTGACATAAAAAACAACAACAACAACATAATGGGTATAGAGCACTCTATTTGAAGTTATGTATCATCTATTACTTTCATATTCTAAAAACACATGGAATTGCTATTAATCATTTTAATTGATCACACAAATATATATATATATATATATTTATTTAATCAAAAGTTTTGAACAAATCCATCATTTCGATGGATTTAGACAGGAAAAAAAAAAAGGGAAGGCGCAGGACATACCGGTTGAGGAGAAGATAAGAGTACAAAGAGAGTCTTTTGGTTAGTCTTTGGACCAACAAATATCGCGTTGGTGATGCTTTTTTAAACAATATCTATCGTTGAGGGAAACTTACAAACCTCAGATCAGAGGTTTCCTTGACTCAAGTTGAACCCGAAGCAAGTCGTGATTCAAATACACAGTACGTGCGTTTAAAATCCTCAAAGAAGAAGGATATCGGGGCTATATACATATATATGGTGCCACCTACGATATGAAGCTTCGACTTTCTCGCTTTGTTCGCTGACGGTCATCTTGCCCTAAAAAAGATATCAGGAAGAATATTTTCCATGCTAAATAAATGCACAGAAAAAGATTTGTTACATATATTAGATGATAATCTACACTTTGTAATAAAATTACTGGGGTCTATGACATGTTGCCTTACCATTAATAACTTGTATTATACGCGTTTCAAGATTGACCATACCTTGATAAGATCTCTTGTTTGGATAACGTATGTGATTAAAGAAGAGAAAAAGATAGTATTGGTAGGAAAGGTTCATGTTTTATATGTGAAGGGAAGAAGTAAAAGAAAAATAAAGATAATATATATATATATATATATATAGTAAATACTAAAAAAAAAAAAAAACCTGTTTGAATGATGGCGTGTGAAAAAAAGTAAAGAAGTTAATAATAACAATCAAGTGATTAATGTAAACTCACAAATGACAATTAGCCCTTAACTAATGAATGAAAAACTAGCTCCTACTGATTTTAATATTTTAGGATAAAAATAGCACATATCATTCATTTTATTATTAAAATATTTTTGTAATCGATTGAACTTATCTGTCTGTATAACTGTAAAAATGAAAGAACATCATTTGTAAAAAATTGCGTCATAGTTTGTATGTTTTTTTTTCACAAATCAGAGAACTTTGTAGCAACGAGTAATAATATGCGCGGTGATTTATGTGCGAGGCTTAAACTTGAAATTTAAAATAAAAGGACTTGAGCTTAAAGATTTAGAAATACTTTTATTCAAAAATTTGATCCAACTATGGGACAGTTAGTAAAGATATTATCTAAAAAGAAGTAGAAAAAAGACATTATTACTACAGGCTGGTACCAATAATAAAATAGAATTAATACTTAAAAGACACAATAAAAAATGAATATATAAAAAAAAAAAAGATAATTGAAGTAAAAAAAAAGAGAGGGTATTTTATACTGTACTGATGAAGTCAAAAATTATGTGTAAGACAATATTTATTGTGAAAAAGATATATATTTTATTTAATAACAATTTATACTAAATATATGGTTACTGGGATGCTTAAGAAAAGCAATTGTGATTGCCTAGACAATATAATATAACGCTGAAATGAGTAGCATTGTAATAACCAGTTATGGAAAAAAAATGATAAGAAGAAGTGAAAGCTTATATAATAAAATCATAAAGCATATTATTGACGCTATCGGAAATCATTACTGTTACACGCATCATGCAAAAAAGAAAAAAAGAAATAGTAACTCCAGATAGAAACCGTTTTTTAAAAAGAGCTTTTTAGAAAGCCATTATTATTCAAACTTCTTTTATGGCGCTCTCTGATGATAATTATGCTATTGTAACTATAAGCTGTGATTATATATATGTTTTGAAGGAGGGCGAATGAGAAATTTCAAATATATACAAACCAAAAACGCTCAAAAAGATATCGATCTGAAAGCCAATATAGGATTAGAGAAAATGCGGAATCAAGCTAAATTTTAGTTTAGCTCTTTTCCTTACTTTAGAACAAACTCACGGGATTTTCCCATTGTCAAATGTTTTCCCATCTTTATTTATTTATTTATTTATTATTATTATTATTATTATTTTTTTGAATATACCACAACGCAAGTTGTTTCGTTTGTTTGTTTTTACTTTCATCTATCTATATATATATATACATTTTTTTGCAGTTTTTTTCTTTATTTACACTTTTCTATATATAATTTATTACAAAATGCTTATAAAATGCAGTATTTGCTCTTCTGAATTCGACACGAGAGGTAAACGAGACAGCCATCACCCTCGCGCGGAGTATTAACCTCATTTGTATAAGATTGTTACAAAGTTCTCTGATTTGTGAAAAAAAAAGTAAAAACATACAAAAGATACCCGTTTTTTTATTTTTACAACAGATTATTAAGCTAGTCAAGTTATAGACTGATCAGTTCAATTGATCATAGGAATATTAATAATAAAACGAATGGCATATGTTATATTTATCTTAAAATATTCAAATCATTAGGAACTTGTTCTGCAGTAACGAGTTAAGGGCTAATTGACTTAAGTTTGCAATAACGATCTGATTATTATTATTGTTGATTACTTTATTTTTTATTCTCACGCCACACAAATAGGTTTTTTTTTTTTTTCTAGTTTCATTATTTATAAATAAATCTTTTTTTTTATATCTTTCTTTTTCTCTTTCTTCTTTTTTTTTCACTTCATATATAAAACATGAACTTTTCCTACTAATATCATCTTTTTCTCTTTAATCAAATACGTTATCCAAACAAGAGATTTTTATCAAGGTATGAACAACCTTGAAACGCGTATAATACAAGTTATTAATGGAAAGGCAACTTTTCATAAACCCCCAGTAATTTTATCACAAAGTATTTCATTGTCTAATCTTAATAACAAATGTCCTTTTTTTCTGTGCATGTATTTAGTCTGGAAAGTATTCTGCCCCAAGTCTTTAGGACAAGATGACCATCAGCGAGAAAGTCAAAATTTTATTTCGGAGGCTGCGCCGCAGTACATATGGCTTCTGAACATGTTTCATCAAAGGTGGAAGTTGGTGAGTGTTATTTTATTGATTCTCTTGTTTTTATTTATTGATGATTCTCATACTTTTACCAACATCATAAAGGGGAATGCCAATGCTGTAAAAGCGTTCTTAAATATGCTAAATACCCTAAAGGAGCATTTGGCCAAGAAAAAAACTGATTGCACCTATGTCTATGACGAAGTGTCTTCTGAAATTAGATCTTATCTCTTTCGTTTTGGCTTTTAATAATCAGCCTCCGCTTCAGAAAACTTCAAATTTATGCATGAACATGAGGTAATTAAGAGGCATAGAATTTGAAGGAAGAGTAAGGGAAGAGACATGACTGACAAATGCCATAACTTTTTAATTTATTACAGGAGTTCAGGGTCTGTTGTCTCCATAAAAATAAAGAAAGTTGTCGTTTCCCTCCACCTGATTTTAAAAAAAAAATGTTAACAGGAAAAAAGCGTTTCATTGAAATTGTATCACAATGCATAATTTGAGAAGGAAAAATATACTTTCGTTCTGGATGCTACGAATTATTTGAAGACTTGGAATCTTTAAGTAGTCATATTGCTTCTAACCATGGTAATCTTAACTTACTTTTTTTTTTTTTTTTTTTTTTTTTTTTTTTGCCAGAGCATTATATTGATGATATTTATCTTTCAGGGTTACAAGAGGATGAAGTAGATTCGGATGAATCATTAATAAATTTGTAACAACCATTGGAGTTATCAGTTCCATCTTTATATAACTCCTTGGAGCCAGAAGTAAGAGTATCATTAGATGAAGCTGTAGGTGTTTTATTTCCTAATAATGAAACGAATAGTCATGTTATTCGTAATGTACTTGCTGCTTTAAAATTGGTTCTATTTGATGTGCGTCCAGATTCTTCAGATGATAATGAACCTCAAATTACAGCACTCACTGTTGTGGACGAGCACATTACATTCTCATACAATTATCATATGTTCTCAACTTCCTTCTATTTTTCTATACAACAAGTTTATCTTCTCTGATTACTTAATTGGTTCCTTTATATAAATTACATCATCGTATTTATAGACATAAGTCTCTTTTTTTATCAATTATCAGGTACAACAGCCAGTTACACTAACTTGGTTAATCTTTAGGAACTAGTTTATCCATTCCAAGGAACGTGAGCAACTGAAGGTCGAAACCTAGGTCAGATTTAACTATTCATGCAACGCATATCATTAATAGCTCGAACACCTCAATCACAACAAATAATCAACTTGAAATATTATAGATCCTAAAGAAAGAGATTTAAAACTTAAGACTTAGTAATCCATATGCTGAAGCTACACCACTGAAAAACAACTATGTTCACATTAAAAACTCGTCTAACTGTACTGCTTTAAATAACATTATTTCACGAAGTCTTTATGGTCAAATTCTTGCATTTGAAAGTTACGTTTATATTAGTGAAGAGCAATTACAATTCTTAAATGCTCCTTGGAGAGAAAAGTCCTGGATGTTCATTGCTGTATCACAATTGTTTTCAGGCGCTGTGTTGGTTGACGGTAATCAAGCGCTTCTTATAAATGGTGTTGATCCTTACAGTCAATATCCTAGTATTGATGCTCACTCTGATCAAGTATCCTCCAAACCGGATCATACATAATATTCAAATATGTTGAAGATGACGAAATTGTTTGTCGATAATTCTGAGAGACCGGTAACTTTGTAAATGTCGTAGCTGTGAAAACTGCAAAAAAAAAAAAAAAAAAAAAAAAAAAAAAAAAAAAAAAAAAAAAAGCTGCAATAAGGCCGCTGCACCTTTTTAGGCTATAAAAAATAAGGTACAATAAGGCTGCTGCACCTTCAAAAGCTGCAAGAAAAGAAAAAGGGTGCAGAAAAACCTTTTGGCAAATTTTATATGTATATGTATATGTTAATGTAACTAATTTCTATGTTAAAAAGAATTTTATATTCTACCAAGAAAATCAATCAGGTTCTAATATACTTTTTTTTAAAAAAAAAATGGAAAAAATAACTGGAATAATATTCTTCTGATATCCGTTAATCTGTAATTTTCTAAGGATACTTCAATAATTTACTAGTTTTGAAAGCCATACACTTCTGTAGCGTTTTAGGCTTTGAGAATATTTACTAAGCTTGTCTTATTAAGAGAAATTTTAGAGTAGTGCTGAAATGAACTTATTATACAAAATTCTTATTTATTTAAATTATAAAAAGGGAATAACTTTAGACTCTATTTTGCTTTTTGACAGTTCGCATAACAGATGCAACATATGCATCGATGCCTTTTTCCCATCTTTGAACGTGTCCGTTTTTAAATGTAAACACTTCACTTTGTGTAGGCAATAAATCAATATCGGATTCATCCTCTTCATTCTCCTTGTTTGTTTCCGGCTCAAGTACTTGCTTTAAGAACCAAACATCATGACTAACGACCACCAAAGCACCAGTATATCCTGCTAAAGCTTCAACCAACATCTCTACAGTTCCCATGTCTAAATGGTTTGTAATTTCATCAAGCACTAACACATGAGGTCTATCAAACAAGATCATAGCAAACGCAATACGGTTACGTTGACCACCACTTAATGAACGAATCTTTTGAAGTACTAATTTACCAGAGATACCAATAGTGCCGAAATGAGCACGACAGTCTTGTTCAGTTAAGGAAGGGTATTTAGCCATCATATATTCTACTGGAGATAAGTTTAGGTCAAGTTGATCTACTAGATGCTGAGAAAAGTAACCAACACGAAGTAATGCATGTCGGTATACTTCACCCCCTGTAGGCTGTGTCTTTCCTGTCAACATGTTGAGTAAAGTAGATTTACCACAACCGTTAGGACCAATAAAAGCGATACGAGCGTTAGGCTCAATATTAATCGAAAAGGGTTCAATTGCGTTCTTTCCATTTTTGTCGTATTTAAATGATGCATCGCTCATACGGAAGATTGGACCGTTATAACGAAGTTGAGGCGGTTCGGGAATTCGAATGGTGGCTGTCTTGACACCCTTATCTACTTCGATAGAGACACGAGCATCAAGATGGTAACCCTCACGATAACTTTGTTTGAATCTTTTGCCATCTTCTGTCTTTTCCATACCTAATCTATCTAATTTTTTTCGTCTGGAATTGATCATACCGTGCAATTTATCGTTACCAGTTGATTTGGCTTGTTGATTGCTATGTTGAATACTCGACATGATTTGTTTTCTACGTCTTTCGGTATTCTATATAAAGATTATAAGTATGAATATAGTAAAAAAAACAAAAAAAAAATTAAATATATATATACTTTACATCTAATAATGCTTGTTTACGAATACGTTGTTCTTCATTATTAATTTCCCAATCTTGATAATTACCAGCATGATATTTTAATTTCTTATCTCTCATGATGATTGTTTCTTCAGTTACATTATTCAAGAACTCACGATCATGAGAAACGATCACTACAATCATATCGCTTGTTTCGTTTTTAATGTACTCTTGGAGCCAAAGAATGGCAGGTAAATCTAAATGGTTTGTAGGTTCATCTAATAACAAGATATCAGGTCGGATATAAAGACTCTTGGCTAATGCGATACGCATACGCCAACCACCAGAGAATGTAGAGATAACAGATGTACTTTGTTCCTGACTGAACCCAAGTCCTTTTAACAGTTTCTTTGCTCGGTTCAATCTTTCGTCTTGATCAATTAGTTCTACTTTCTCAAAAACTTCAGAAATAATGGTGTTGATCATGTTGGCGGTGATGTACTTTTGTGGGTCATTGGAAGAGAAGTTAGCGTATTCCTTTTCTAATTTGACAAGTTCTTTACGTGCCTCACGGCCACGGAGTCCAGATCGTTTGGTGGCAAGACGGCTTGCTTCATCTACTCTATCTTTAATACGTGATTGCATGATTGAGAATACAACCCTGTTTAATTCTACGTTAGATTTTTGTTGATGGTTGGTACCAGAAACGTTATCTCCAATTACAGCACGAAGCACTAAAATGATTGAAGTATTAATTATGGACATACATATATATTAATAAGTAAAGTGGGTATTTACCTTCATATTCTCTTAAAGTGGCTGTAGCATTTTTATCCGAACTCAATACTTCTTCAACAACCGTAGTTCTTTCATTAAAATCTTCCAATTGGGAGATATGAAGAATGTTTAGGTTCTGAGGTAGGCCTACAAGGATGTTATCGGCTAAACATTTCATCAAGATGGATTTTCCTACACCGTTTTGTCCAACAAGACCATATCGAGTTAATGGCTTCAGTCGTAAGTGAGCATCTATCAATAAATCTAATTGATTGATAGATATTTGAACACCAGGTAAATCGATCTCTTTATTGTTGGATTCAACTGTCTCGGTATGAAACCTACTCTGTTGTGAGATAGCGACTAAAGTAGGCTCTTCGTCCTCAAGTTGCTTTGGTTTTGTGCTTTTTCTAGCAGCTCTTTTTTCAGCCAAAGCTGAGCGTTTCGTTGTAATAGACGAATCTTCTTCTTCTTCTTTTACCTCTATGGTTTTTTCTACCTATGTGAGATAATTTTTCTTAGAAAAAGAAGGGAAAAAAGTTTTTTTTTTTTTTTTTTTCGCTAGTGCTTACTTTTGGTTCAGGTTGTTTAAATAAAGGCTTTTTAGATATTAAAGTAGGACCTTGCTTAACAGCAGGTTCAGAGTTTGCTTGAAATAATTGGTTTGAGAATAAAGCTTTATAAAAGTCGTCTCTTGTGTCATCATCAATACTTGCATCGATCAAGAAAGTTTCGGTTGATTCACGAACTTCTTCATGATCTGTAAGTGACATGTCACTCAACATGCCTCCGATATATTCAATCGCATCTTCGTCCAAGTCTATTTTAAACGTATCAAGTTGTTTATTGAACTGTTCTGAAGCCATACTTTATTACTGCTAGTAGAAAAAAATGCAGGTTCCTTTTTTTTTTTTTGCACAGCTTTATAATTCTATCTAAAAAAAATATATATGTAACCAATAGAAAAGTACTTTTAAGCAATAGAAAAAAGGAAGGTTCAATTTTTAGTTAGAGTGGGCATTTACTCTTAAAGTAAATCTACTTTACTCTTTTCTTAAAATTTGTAACAGCATTACATTCAAATGAGTATAATTACATGTAACTTTTATTTATTTATTTTCTTAATCATAAGGATCAGTTACAGAGCAATTTTTTATTTGAGCTTCCAAAGTGGCTGCTACTTGATCTAAGTTACTTTGATTACCATGATGAAGGATAGGTTGGTTTGGAAAGAATGGAAAATATTCCAACTCTGAAGCAAAATAGTAGTTTTCAATAGTATAACTGATAACTTTATGAATAGATTGAACTAATACCCGAAATTTTGTGAAATTAATCAAACCGTTCATGTTGATCGTAGCGTTCCCGTCCATCAAGAACGTCAAATCTTTTAGTACGATCGGGAAAAAAGGTATACAGGGAGCCTTTGCAGCCTTTTTGAATGCATGTCGATAATAGCTCATATTGTTACATACGTTCAAATACTTTAACAGTTGTTTGAGTGTACTGATATCTCTACTTGAGAGTAGAGAAACTTGTTGCCAGCTATTATCCCTAAACTCTTGTAACTGTGTTAGACCCATCGTAAGTACCATACATGTATGAAAATTGTTCCAGTTTAAACATAACTAAAGAAATTAGTGAGTAATGTAATTTCTATTGTTGTTTTTTTATTGTTTACCTTTGCAATTTCAATGAATTTTCTTATTATCATTCTTCTTTGTTTACTATTTAATTTATGTACAGTAGTTTCTTCAACTACCCATTGACTTAACCTATTTGCTCTTTCAGTCATCATGCCTATATAATCTATTTTTTTAAAATCTTCGGTCTTCTTTTTAACACAATTTGGATAATAAATGGCAAGATAATCTTGAGCAGTTATACACTTGAGTATACAGAAATCAGCTAGGGTTAAATATTTTGCGATGTCTTTTGAATTAAGAGAGATAAATATATCAGGTGAATGTAATGGTGAATCGGGCGGTGTAGAGTATGATACAAAGGATAAAAAACTTGGGGTGACTGAAGGTCTTCTTACAACTGTTGCACTATTTCCAAACGAGACCAGCGTTTGTGATGTTTGAACAATATATGAATGTCTTGATCTTGTGTATTGAGCGTTCTATATAATTAAATGTTTAAATATGTAACTATTTTAAATAAATAATTACAGACTTACTTGTCTTTCTAAGGCTTCTTTAATCATATCTGCTTCAATTGTGAAACCAGCACGATTGACATCTCCGTTTAAGAAGGCTTCTAGACGAGTAATTAAAATGGGATTTATTTTAAAGTCTTGGAATTGTAGCTTGATCCAGCGAGAGATGACGTTCAATACTCTAAATAAGGAAGTTTGTTTGTTAATTTTAAAAAGTAAATTACAAAAAAAAAAAAAAGTATTTATGTACATTACTTGACTTGGATACATCTTTGCCATTTTTTAAAGTAATTAGTTTCTCCAGGTAATGCTTCTAAATGAAATCTAGCCATCAAATTCTCTAGTAATTCAAAAGAATTAGTAAAGAATAAATGACTCAAGATATATGTATCAACATAATCTAAATCTTGACAGGTTTCATCTGCCAGTTTCATAAATAGCCTTTCTAGAGTACCAGCTAATACTTGTAATTTATTTGATTGTACCATTTCCATTACTAGAACATCCGTTCCATCTTCAGATATATGTAGGATGGAACCTTCTTTACCCTTTTCTTTGACTTTAAGTATTTCTTCATCTTCGTTATTGATATCATAAAGGTTATTAGCAAGCGAAAATTGTGAAGGTCGTCTTCTGAGTTCTCTGGCACCCCATGGTCTTAATATAGAATTAATTAATCGAAGATCACTTTCAGATCGATTGTGCTTTAATAGAGAATTTTTTTCTTTTATAAAAACAGGTTCTGCATGCTCTGTTTGAATTGAAGTCAAATCAGTCTGTTGTGTACTGAGCATTGTATCAGCAATATCTGAAGTAATAGGTGTTGTAAAGCAACCTGAATCGGAATGTTCAAATTCGTTACTGGTTGATGTACGAATTGTAATATTTTTTGCGGATGGAGAAATCAATGTTTGTACAGAAGCTCTTTTGTTTACATGATCTACTACAGCCTTGAAATATATAAATATAAAAAATAAGTATACATATTCGGGTAAACATACATAACAAAGGAACAATTACCTCTGGAGATGGCTGATCAAATAAATCCATAATAAGTTTATCTTTTGGTATAGATGGTCTTCTACTGCTGCCAAAAAGAATACGTATACTACTTTTTGTCTTTTTAGTGGGTTCTTCATCATATTTAATTTTAGATTGTGAACTGGAATCTACTAAATGATGGCTCTTTTTTAAAGAAGATATGCTACGAAGAAATCTTTTACCAACTATTTTTAAAATCATTTAGATATGGTTTAAAAATATATATACATATCATTGATTTTTTTATATATATATACCTGTATCGTGATGGTTATTTTTAATCTTTTCATTACTATTATTTTTTAATGTATACATTATAACAAAAAAAAAAAAAAAAAAAAAAAAAAAAAAAAAAAAAAAAGATATAAAAAGGAGTAGTGAGAGAGAGAAAGAGAGAGAGATAAAAAAGAGAAAGAAGTATTAATAAAAGGAATGTCAAGTCTTATCCCTTTTTTACCTATTTTTTGCACGAGTTTCTTCTCCTTGAAAAGACGTCTCATCTATTATATTTAGACAAAAAATGTCAAAAAAAAGAAACATACCAATCGATTATGGTTATCTATATTTACTTTTTAAGAAAGGTATTTTAACTGGCATAGTAGGTGGAGTTAAGAAGTTTGAGTTTTGTTGTGATAAAAATGAGTACAGAAATGAATTCATAAGTTGATTTAAATGTGTTACGATCAGTAACTATACATAAAAAAAGCTTAATAGAGAGTTTGTTACGATCCCCTTTTAATTTGTTTACCCTATAATTTATTTTTTCTAAAGGCCGAATTCTGATCCTTTTCACTATTTCTGTTAAAAGAACAATGGATGCTATCGTTTCTCTTTTTTCATTATCGTCGAATTTAGATAATATTACTTTAATAACTGAGGTTAATAAGGTACATGCGTTAATAATAGTTGTTAAATGATGATTAAACACAAAATCTTGTGGCTGTTTCCAAACTAGTTTTGGTGTAAATAAATACAAGATTTCTAAAGTTGATTCAAATGTGCGCCATAAGCAAATTTCCAACTACAGTGAAGAGAAATAAATATATGTTATGAATATGTATTTATTTCTATATTTATTTTTTTATTGTTTTTTTTTTACACTTTGGTTTCTATGTACTATAATAGTCTCCAATTGATTTAATATTCCCTTTGTTTCTTTAATTATTTCCACATCCATTTGTAATTACATAGGCTTTTAGTTAACGAAAATAATACGCGCTTATACAATTTAAAGAAATAAATATAAAAAGAGTAGAAAAGAAGTAAAAGAGAAAAGGAGAGAAAAAAAAAGGAAAAGTAAAGTTTGGACTGTAGCTTGTTTATTTACTCACTCTTGCAGCCTGCTAAAGTGTGGTGTTTGTGCGTTTTTATGGTGTGAGATGATACAATTCGATATTTTATTTGTTTTTATGCAACACTTTAAACACTCCTTAATGTCCAAAAAGTACGATATGATATTTTTTAAGGAGTTTCAAAATACTTTTTATACCAGGATTTAACGCTTTGTGACACCATCATCCTCCTTTTATTGTTTTTTTTATTAAACAGGCATTGCTGTCACCTTTTTATAGTTGGAGAATAAATAAATAAAAAAGTGCTGCTTCTTGAATACTTTTTGTAGTTGCTACAGACGTGTATTTAGGGTATAGCCATATTCGAATTTAGTATATGCGCGTGTATTCTACTAACTTTTTTCGCAAAAAGATCATGGAGAGTTGCGTTTCTTTAATTTCCATCCAATAACCAATAGTTGGCTGGTAATGTAAATAAGTTTAATCGGGATTAACTATGTAGTGCATCGTACACATTGCTTCGGGCTAGTCATTCCGATATCAAAAGATTTGCATGAATACATTTTATTTAATATTCTTAACAAATGATGTGTGTATGTATGTACATATTACTTTTTTGCCTTGTACATCTATATTCACGTTTGATAATTGATTACCTGTTTAAAATTTGATTTTTTTTTTATCTTATTTGTATTGAAAACTGTCGTATTTCCTACACTCTCATTAAAAACTGATTGTTATCCTTTAATATTATCTAAGTCTTTTAAATAAGTTGATAGCTGTAATGTGGCATGACACTTACTTTCTTTATTAGTTTTATTATTATTATTATTATTATTATTATTATTATTATTATTATTATTATTATTATTATTATTATTATTATTATTGTTATAGATGTAATTTTTTTTAATATCACCCACACCCGTACAATTTTATAAACTATAGGATGTCATATCAACAGTAAATATATAGAAACGTCCTAAAGTGACTATACATATTTATATATTTGGATATATACTATTATATAACAGGAACTACGTACATTTATTTTTGAATATATAAATAATAAAATTCATCTTTTTTTTTTTTCTTTTGGCTTAACTAAAGATCCTAGCACGACGATTGTGTACATTCGGACATTCGATTTATAATTATGTAATGTGATATTTTTATTCAACATATCAATTAGACGTACATTCTTTGCAGATTAATTCTGGGCAATAGCCAAAAATAAAGCAAAACGTGGCAAGTTTCTCGAGAAGCAAACATGAATGAGTCAAATAACCGACAATGTCTAACAAAAGAACAAGTCATCATATTACTAAAGTTTATAATAATACTCCCACTATCATCCGTTCAATATCTGTTTGGTAAAAGTGTCATTATACATAAATAAAAATGCACAGACGACGTGCGGGAAGGAGACAGTCAACTCGTAGTAGCAACTCAAATCAGTTTAGAAACAAAAACAAAAACAAAAAAGAAGTTTATTGGCATTCTTTTTTAATAAGTAAAAAATAACTTTACTACACTCACTCTAAAGCCGACACCAATTGATTTTTGTTTTGGTTTCTCGTCTTTCAATTGCAACCTCAAATGTCATAACAATTTCCCATAATACAATAGTTCCAAGAAAGAAAACACCTACCGTTAGTAAAGAAAGAAATTGAGAAAAAAAAACAAGGGTTTGGCCTCCTTTCTTTTAAAACATATTAAAAACAACAACAGTAACACCAGCATTATCATCAGTGCCAGTATTATCACCAGTACCATCATTATTACCAGTACCATCATTATTACCAGTACCATCATTATTACCAGTACCATCATTATTACCAGTACCATCATTATTACCAGTACCATCATTATTACCAGTACCATCATTATTACCAGTACCATCATTATTACCAGTACCAGCATTAGCTTCTTCATCAACACACCTTTGGTTCACCAAACTTCCTTACTAAGAGCTCAGTGTTCAAGTTCATCTCTTGAATCGAGCATAGTAAAGAAAGAAAGGGAGATTAATATAAATATAAATACAAAAAAAAAAAAAAAAAAAAAAAAAAAATGAAAATAAAAAAAGGGGGTATGGTTAATAATGAGGAGATCACATAAGATGCTTGAGTCCTTATCATTGACGTATCTGTCTTACAATGTCGATATGTGATACCCCAAAGAATGAGATCACATAACAAGTTTGAGTCCACCAAAAGCGACACATAGAACCAAGTTTGACTCTTCACGAATGAATTTTGTATCAACACCAGTAATAATATCGACATTGGCTACAACTACATCTACATCTACACCTACACTTACACCTATAACACCTGTTCAATCAACCATGATGAAAAAAGAATAAGAGAGGGTAATATATATATATATATATATATATATATATATATATATGTATATAAAGAAAATAAGAAAAGGAAGTTGTACCAAGTAAATGTGTATTAGAAGCCCTTTTAAAAGGGTGACTCACAAGAAGATCGAGTTTTTTTCATTGACACAACCATCTTCCACTGTCGATAGTTTATGTCCTAGGTTTTATCCCAAGACTGCCAAAGAATAAGGTCGGATCAGAAAATTGAGTCCGTACAATTGGCGTAACTATTATCTTCCCTTTCCTTTTTTCTCGAAAATACACAACACTTACCAATGGGTACACTCAAAATTGACTACTTTTTAAAATCCCAGATGGTCCGCCACCGTAAAACGGATACTGTATAGCCCACCACCAGCTGCCATAACAAGTGTCCACTGTCAATAGTTGATACCTCAGGTTTTATCCCAAGACTGCCATAGAATAAAACTGAATGAGAAGATACCAAAGATGGGAAAATGAACAATAACAGAAAACGATACCCGCAAAAAAAGATAATTGAGATTACATCCTAAAAAAAATGAAATAGGTCAAAAAGGTGATAAGAAATATGTCCATATATATCCTTTGCCATCATTATATATACACAACAACAAAAATACCCCCCCCCTTTTTTTTACCTTTGACTATCAATAAACCAAGACCAGTCATGAGTAAATTGTTTGACATCAAAAAGGATTCACAGAACCAAGTTTAAAGAATGGATTCCTTAGCAATACCAGCATTAGCACCAATATCACCAGAACAAGCATTCGCACCAATATCATCAGCACCAATATCACCAACACACGTCTGTTCTCATAAAGAGGTCAAGGATCAACTACATCAACTTTCCTTACCACAATAGAACATGATACTCGACAAAAGAAACCCAGAACGAAACTGGTATAAAATATTATAAAACTCATACAGTAATACACTTAACCCTCGAAAAGCAAACTTTTGGAGCCGGGAATCATCCGGTGGTAAAGTTAATTACTGCAGCAAAAAGAAAAGTCGAGATCTGTACTATTGCAACAGCATGCAACTAGAGTATTACACTTCAAGAAGTGCTGATTGAGGGATGTCAGAACATCATGAATGTTCTGCGATACGGAAATCGCGACATACGCAACACAACCATACAATAGAATACATACCTGGCTAAAGATGAGCGAAGATTGAGATCATATCATCGAGAAACCTTTCAGAAATAACTTGCTTGCCATCGAAAGAGATTCACAGAACCAAGTCTTACCCTTCATGATTGAATTTCTTATCAACACTAGCGCCAACACCAGCAACGACTACAATTTGATCGGAACAAGCACCAGCAAACGTTTGCTCCAGCTAGCTTCCTTAATAAGGAATCAGTCTTCAAGAACGCCTGTTCAACCAACCATTGTGAGAAAAGAATAAGAGAGTAGCATATATAAGAAAGAAAAAAAGAAAAAAAGGAAACGAAGGGATGAGGAAGACGTGGATTAGAATCTTGTCAAAAAAAAAAAAAAAAAAAAAAAGGCTCATGAAGAAGATCGAGCTTTTTCATTGACATAACTATCTTCCACTGTCAATAGTCTATGTCCCAGGTTTAACCCCAAGACTGCCAAAGAATAAGACTAGATAAGAAAATCGAGCCCTTACAATTGGCGTAACTATCTTCCACTGTCGATAGTTGATGCCCTAGGTTTTATCCCAAGACTACCTAAGAGTAAGTAGATCAAATAGAAAAAAGGATCAAGCCTTCCTCATTGACGTAACTATCTCCCACTGTCGATAGTTGATGTCCCAGGTTTTATCCCAAGACTGTCAAAGATTAAGAAGATTGAACCAAAAGTATTGCAGCAGCATGCAGCTAGAGCTGATTGAGGGATGTCAGAACATTATGAATGTTCTGCGATACGGACATCGCAACATGCCCAATACAATCACACAATAGAATACATGCCTGGCAATTAAAAGAAAATGGCGATGGAAACAAATAGGTCAAAGATTAAGAAGATTGAACCAAAAGTATTGCAGCAGCATGCAACTAGAGCTGATTGAGGGATGTCAGAACATTATGAATGTTCTGCGATACGGACATCGCAACATACCCAATACAATCACACAATAGAATACATGCCTGGCAATTAAAAGAAAATGGGGAGGGGAACAAATAGGTCAAAGATTAAGAAGATTGAACTAAAACTATTGCAGCAGCATGAAACTAGAGCATTACACTTCAAGAAGTGCTGATTGAGGGATGTCAGAACATTATTAATGTTCTGCGATACGGACATCGCAACATACCCAATACAATCACACAATAGAGAACATACATGACAATTAAAAGAAAAGGTGAGGGAAACAAATAGGCAAAATTCCTGTTTAGTGCTTGATGATATAAAAATTGATGACGCGGTTTAAATTTAGTCGCATATAAAAAAATATGCAGATATTTTATAAGCAGACATCTTATAAAATCCGCTGTTATAACAATGATGCCCTTTAGCAGCAATGTATCTTAAATAGTACGCTTCTTAAAAATTCTGTCTGTTATAAAAAATAATAGAAATCCTCTATTGATTTAACTATTTTATTATATTTCATATTTTTATTTCTTTACATATTGGAATCCCTTATATATATTTATCTCTCCATTGTATTCTACTCTTAAACTCTATTTTCTTTTCTTTACTTTATCCAAGTTCTTCTGCTTATAAAACAGGAACTAATGCTCACATAAATTCATTGTTACTCATGTATAAAGACAGAAGAATAAAGGTCATCACGTATGTACATCATATGTAAAAACTATTTATCATCTTTTTTTTTTTTTTTCTTTTCCATATAGCTTAACTACATATATATGTACTTTAATTACTTTTTTTCTTCTAAAAAGATGATTACTATAATATATACAAGTAGCTGCAAATAATGTGAAATGATTTGATTGTGCTCATTATTATAGTTTAAAGATATCATATTCTGGATTTTGCATAGCCATGAATTTGTGCCCCTCACTTATAAAGTCTCTTGCTTTAATAAGTCCTCCTAATAAAAGCTATTTTTTTTTTTTTTTTTTTACATAGAGAAAAGTTTTATGCTAATGTAACTTTTTCATCAAGTTTTTATGTGCTAGAAGTCATTGAAGTGCTTTAAAGTCAAATTTTCGATGATTTGAAGATTTTTTTTTAGGTCAAGGTCAAGTAAATATGTTTTAAAACATGAAAAAAGGGTCAGGTATTTATATAAATTTTTTTAGTCTCGTGATGTCGAAATTAGGTTTCTAATAATCTTGTTGGCTAGCAGCTCTTTGAAGTGGATTAGTTATCTCTTCTGTGTCAACTTTATGGGTTAAATATGTAAAAAATATTTCAAATATGTAATCAAAAATAAGGACGTCAAGATAAATGGTTGTGTGTATTATATGTACATTTTTTCTACTTTTATTGACGTTTTGTGTATGAGTCTCATATTAAATAGGTGTACTAAGTCTGATTAGAAACAAACATACATTTATGCATGTTTTAAATCTCAACAAATTTTGGGCGCTACACATGACCGCAAACAGGTTTATTTTAGCACCTTTTTTTTTTCTATTTCTTTCTACCTTTTTTTTTCTTTTTTCTTTTTCTTCTTCAAATAAAACATACACATTCTTTAAAACTACCTCTTTGATGACATACAAGATATTGTATCAAGAAATGAACAACTTTGAGATGTGCATAATAAATAATATTAGTGGTAAGACATATAACTTTATTACGGGAAAAAGTAGCTAACTGTCTAATATATTCCCACGTGTTCTTAAGAATGATTCTACATTATTTTACTTCAAGTCCTTGCGTATAAAATGACTATTTCTTCCTTGGTTGCTAAGCTTTTGTCTTGATATTGCTTGGTTGGTCTAATACAACGGTTGTTGCCATGGAGAGAATGTCTGATTCAAGATGACTCTATTTTACGTGTAAGAGATCTTCGTCTGGTTGATACTGTTTGGTGTGTGAAATGTTAGTATAGTCTATACGTATAGTTTAATTGAAAGATTCAGTACTGGCTATCGAAAACAGCTTTTGACCACGAATAACCGATTCCATTATTTGCTGACTTGCTTCTTAACTGACTCGCAGTACAATATGGGCACCGTAGTCGAGATAGTAGTGCCATTAGTAGAGATGTTCCATCCATCTGAGGTGGCTTCGTTTCGTTGGGAGGAGATAGCTGGGAAATGGTTTTTTAATTTTACAAAGGTATTTATTTATCTTTTTCGCTCATCATGATGTATCCGTCAAACATCTCTTTTGTTGACTTTGATGGTTACTATTTGATATGTAATCTCTTTCTCTTTTTAATCTGGCAACATGATCTTGACTACTAGTCTTAAATATATGTCTTGAAATAATCCTTGCTCTTAACAGAAACAAAACAAAAAACCAAAAAAACAAAACAAGAAAAAATAATCAAAAAGTTAAAAGTCAAAAGTCAAAAGTCAAAAAAAAAACAAGAAAACAAGAAAACAAGAAAACAAGAAAACAAGAAAACAAGAAAACAAGAAAACAAGAAAACAAGAAAACAAGAAAACAGGAAAACAAGAAACCAAAAAATTAAAAAATCAAAAAATCAAAAAATCAAACAAAGCTACTATAACTGCTCTAGCTAATCCGGGAAGCATCTTTTACACATCTCTCTTCATTTACTCGCCTAAGATAAAGTACTTGCAAGCTTTTATACTTTTAAATTCCCAAACTCGGGGCCTTCATATCAAAATTACATGTCAATTCATATCTGGCTCTATCCTTACACAGACATAACTGGTGGTTTATCTTCTCTGAAGTATCTTTCAATCCGGGTCAAATATTTGCTACAATTATCCGTTTTGCAAACATTCGTATACATCAATTTAATCTTTCTACTCTACATGTCCATCTTGAATTTATTTAAAATCACCACTGCATACCTTTTCTAAAAAAAAAAAAAACCTAAACTAATTCAAAGCCTCCCACATATTCTTGTCTTAAAAATTTCGCGTCTCCAAGACCCACAACTTGTCCATACTAAAAAAATGGTGCTCTATATAAGGGCGCAAAAATGGGAAAAAAAGCACCTTCAATAGTAAATCCTTGTGATTACCATAAACATCAGTTGCCATAATATTGTAACATACCATAAACAACACCTGCCATAATATTGTAATTACCATAAAAAACTTAAAAACTTAAAAACTCAATACAAAATTAAAACTTACAAAGCTAAATACGGTAAATATCAAAACTAACTAGAATTTAATATGACTACTAAAAGCCTTATACCATAGAAATACAACATAACAAAAACGTCACTATAAAACTTACAAGCTATAAATTAGAATATAAACACAATCACTATAAATAAATAAATAAATAAAATCCCAATAATTTTTTTATTTTTTATCATTTTAAAATAAACTCTTACCACATACTACGTCTTTAACTGATTTACTTATTCTGATAGTTTTACATACGCCGCCTCACTACAAATACTGATTGAACGAGAAAAAAAAAAACGGATTCGTTATATAAAACAACCTTCATGTTTGAAAAAAAAAGATTGAGCTTAAGCCATAGGAAGTTATGGCTCATCATTATCATCTTTAATTGAAAGAGCTCTTCTAAACTAAAATAATAATCATCTTTCTATATCTTGAATATCCTGATGAGTTGTGTTTGAATAAGGACCATCTTTTTGATGGGTTGAAATGAACCTATACCCAATTACTTCTCTACTTTTGAATATAAACATTCTACTCTTTCGAACTGACCATATATAATTGTGGATCACATCTACTCGATTGGATAACAACGTACATAACTCCTAACTAAAGAGCACCTTGTAATTATTTATATGGTTGTTATTAGTCTGGATTCCGTTGTTACAGATTTCATTGGTAAATCCACATACTTTTAAATTGAGAAGAACTATTTTTTTAAGGAATTTATTTATGTACTTTAAAAAAAAGTCATGGAAAGTAAAAAATCACGTCAAGTACATGTAGAGAAAAAAAATTAATGCAAAAACACGCTTCTTTGATATCAAACTTTAATGAAAAAGGTGTATAAACTCTGTTGCTTTTTTCAAAAAAAAAAAAAAAAAAAAAAAAAGTTGTTTACTTTGTTTTTATAACGCGACTTCCCATAAACAAAATGTGCTGAGTGATAAACCTAGTAACTAACAAAACAAATGATAAAATTTAATTTTTTAAGGTCGCTTTTAACGTTTTATTCAAGATCCAAATCAGGCTTCGGTAAGTCAGAAGCTCCTAATTCAACTTCATTGGTACTTATAGCTTCATTTAACAATAAAATTTTCCAAATAAATCATGTCTAAAACCAACTGAAGTGAAAAAAAGTCGTTTTTATCCAGCAGAGATATTCGTAAATTGTTTATTTGTGTTCTCATTTCGAAAAGAGAAGAAATTGTTGTTTCTAGAAAAATCAAGATGGTGGAATATATTATGTACATATCTTGAAGTTTTATTGTAAGCTATAAAAAAACTCTCTTGCTTTTGATGTTAATAATGACGATAGATAGCAACGCTACACTCCAGTCAACTTTTCTGTTGGTTTGCAGACGTATAAAAAAGTCGAACTTTTTTTACAGCTGCATACATTTATTCTGAAAGGTCCAGCAGCATACTTCCTTATTTTTTTATTTGCTTATACACTCACTTTTAAAACTTTTATAACCTATACTCTTTATATTATGATTATTTGATTATACAAGTGATTACTTTATTTTACATGTAATATCTATTTAAATAAAATGATATAGGAACTCACAATAATAATATCTCAGAGGCCCAATAACCTCCTAGGGTCTTCGTTTAGGGTCCCAACTACACAAAACCTGTACACAACTTTATGCATTGGGCCACTACCCGGGCATATCTGAGCGAGCTCTACTCGAAACCAGGCTAGGCGGCACAAGTAAGGGCGGAAGGCCTCTCTATCAATTGCTCAAGTTTAGGGCTATAGTATAAGACTAGAACTGTGAGAAAGAAATTGTCTTTATTTACATGTATTTACTAAGATATTTATATATTTTACTATGGAAAGAAAAGTAAGGGGCTTTATTTATCTTTATTTTTTTTCTAACACATCCAGCTGAATCCAAGAAATATGTTTGGTTTTGTTAAAGAATTTTGACTCGTGTTACAGAAAAAGAAATAGTCTAAATTCATTTAAAGAAGTTTGCACGAATTACAATATCGGTATGATTTAACTCCCTTATACTAAACGTTTATCATTTGAATTGAATTCAGTTGATATAAACAAAGCATAATTAGAAAGAGGTGTTTACGTTGCAGATACCAATTGCTATCGTAAATCAGCACTGTACGCACACAAAAATTATGCCTTTTTCCTTCTTACGTTCTTAAAAAACAACATGGTAAATATCTATCTTTTAATGCGAATGAGTAATCAATCAATATTTATACTACAATAAGGTCACTTGTTTCATCGAAATAAAATTGACAAAAAGAAATGAATGGTTATAAATTGATTCAAAAGGAAAAAGAAGTGATGGCAGCTTTATTTTTGCATGTAAGAGATGAATGTAAGAAATTTATTTATGTACTATTTAATATGTGAGAGACTTTGAATTAGTTTAATTTAGTTTTTTTTTTATAGAAAAGGTACCTATGTAGTGGTAATTTTAAATTAATTCAAGATGGATATGTAGTGTAGGGAGATTGAACTGATGTGTACAAGTGTTTGCAAAACGGATAATTGTAGCAAATATTTGACCCGGATTGAAAGATACTTCAGAGAAGATAAACCACCAGTTATGTCTGTGTAAGGATAGAGCCAGATATGAATTGACATGTAATTTTGATATGAAGGCCCGAGTTTGGGAATTTAAAAGTATAAAAGCTTGCAAGTACTTTATCTTAGGCGAGTAAATGAAGAGAGATGTGTAAAAGATGCTTCCCGGATTAGCTAGAGCAGTTATAGTAGCTTTGTTTGATTTTTTGATTTTTTGATTTTTTAATTTTTTGGTTTCTTGTTTTCCTGTTTTCTTGTTTTCTTGTTTTCTTGTTTTCTTGTTTTCTTGTTTTCTTGTTTTCTTGTTTTCTTGTTTTCTTGTTTTCTTGTTTTCTTGTTTTTTTTTTGACTTTTGACTTTTGACTTTTAACTTTTTGATTATTTTTTCTTGTTTTGTTTTTTGGTTTTTGTTTTGTTTCTGTTAAGAGCAAGGATTATTTCAAGACATATATTTAAGACTAGTAGTCAAGATCATGTTGCCAGATTAAAAAGAGAAAGAGATTACATATCAAATAGTAACCATCAAAGTCAACAAAAGAGATGTTTGACGGATACATCATGATGAGCGAAAAAGATAAATAAATACCTTTGTAAAATTAAAAACCATTTCCCAGCTATCTCCTCCCAACGAAACGAAGCCACCTCAGATGGATGGAACATCTCTACTAATGGCACTACTATCTCGACTACGGTGCCCATATTGTACTGCGAGTCAGTTAAGAAGCAAGTCAGCAAATAATGGAATCGGTTATTCGTGGTCAAAAGCTGTTTTCGATAGCCAGTACTGAATCTTTCAATTAAACTATACGTATAGACTATACTAACATTTCACACACCAAACAGTATCAACCAGACGAAGATCTCTTTACACGTAAAATAGAGTCATCTTGAATCAGACATTCTCCCCATGGCAACAACCGTTGTATTAGACTAACTAAGCAATATCAAGACAAAAGCTTAGCAACCAAAGAAGAAATAGTCATTTTATACGCAAGGACTTGAAGTAAAATAAGTGTAGAATCATTCTTAAGAACACGTGGGAATATATTAGACAGTTAGCTACTTTTTCCCGTAATAAAGTTATATGTCTTACCACTAATATTATTTATTATGCACATTTCAAAGTTGTTCATTTCTTGATACAATATCTTGTAATTCATCAAAGAGGTAGTTTTAAAGAATGTGTATGTTTTATTTGAAGAAGAAAAGGAAAAAAGAAAAAAGAAAAAGAAAAAGGGAGAACGAAATAGAAAAAAAAAGGTGCTAAAATAAACCTGTTTGTGATTATGTGTGGCGCCAAAAATTTGTGGAGATTTAAAACATGCATAAATGTATGTCTGTTTCTTATCAGACTTAGTACACCTATTTAATATGAGATTCATACACAAAACGTCAATAAAAGTAGAAGAAATATACATATAACACACACAACCATTTATCTTGACGTCCTTATTTTTAACTACATATTTGAAATATTTTGTACGTATTTAATCCATAAAGTTGATAGGGAAGAGATAATTAATCCACTTCAAAGAGCTGCTAGCCAATAATATGAATAGAAATCTAATTTCGACATCACGAGACTACAAAAAATATATAAATACCTGGCCCTTTTTTCATGTTTTAAAGTATATTTACTTGACCTTGACCTAAAAAAAAAAAAAAAAAAAAAATCTTCAAATCATCGAAAATTTGACTTTAAAGCACTTCAATGACTTCCAAACATAAAGACTTGATGAAAAAGCCACATTAGCATGAAATTTTTTTCTATGTAAAAAAAACAGCTACTTTATTAGGAGAACTTATTAAAGCAAGAGACTTTATAAGTAGAACACAATGGAGAGATAAATATATATAAGGGAGTCTAATATGTAAAGAAATAAAAATATGAAATATAATATAATAGTTAAATCAATAGAGAATTTCGATTATTTTTTATAACAGACAGTTAAGATACACTGCTGTTAAAGAGCATCATTGTTAGGTATTAAGGATAATAAATAAGGGTCTGCATTTTTTTTATATGCGACTAAAACATTTAAACCGCGCCATCAATTTTTATATCACCAAGCACTAAACAGGAATTTTGCCTATTTGTTTCTCTCCCTATTTTCTTTTAATTGCCAGGCATGTACTCTATTGTGTGATTGTACTGGGTATGTTGCGATGTCCGTATCGCAGAACATTTATAATGCTCTGACATCCCTCAATCAGCACTTCTTGAAGTGTAATGCTCTAGTTTCATGCTGCTGCAATAGTTTTGGTTCAATCTTCTTAATCTTTCACCTATTGTTTCCATCGTCATCTTCTTTTAATTGCCAGGCATATACTCTATTGTGTGGTTGTGATGCGTATGTTGCGATGTCCGTATCGCAGAACATTTATAATGCTCTGACATCCCTCAATCAGCACTTCTTGAAGTGTAATGCTCTAGTTTCATGCTGCTGCAATAGTTTTGGTTCAATCTTCTTAATCTTTCACCTATTGTTTCCATCGTCATCTTCTTTTAATTGCCAGGCATATACTCTATTGTGTGATTGTATTGGGTATGTTGCGATGTCCGTATCGCAGTACATTCATAATGTTCTGACATCCCTCAATCAGCTCTAGTTGCATGCTGCTGCATTAGTTTTGGTTCAATCTTCTTAATCTTTGACAGTCTTGGGATAAACCTGGGACATCAACTATCGACAGTGGAAGATAGTTACGTCAATGAGAAAGGCTTGACCCTTCTTTTTTCTATTTGATCTACTTACTCTACTTAGGCAGTCTTGGGATAAAACCTAGGGCATCAACTATCGACAGTGGAAGATAGTTACGCCAACTGTAAGGACTCAATTCTCTTATCTAGTCTTATTCTTTGGCAGTCTTGGGGTTAAACCTGGGACATAAACTATCGACAGTGGAAGATAGTTATGTCAATGAAAAAGCTCGATCTTTTCATGAGCCCTTTTTTTTTTTTGTTAAGATTTTAATCCACATCTTCCTCATCCCTTCTTTTTTTTTTTTGTTAAGATTTTAATCCACATCTTCCTCATCCCTTCTTTTTTTTTTCTTTTTTATATATGTTACTCTCTTATTCTTTTTCCACCATGGTTGGTTGAAAAGGTGTTCTTGAAAACTGATTTCTTATTAAGGAGGCTAGCTGGAGCAAACGTTTGCTGGTGTATGTTCTGATCAAGTTGTAGTCATTGCTGGTATTGGCGCTAGTGTTGATAAGAAATTGCAATCATGAAGGGTAAGACTTGGTTCTGTGAATCGCTTTCGATGGCAAGCAATTTATTTCTGAAAGGTTTCTCGATGATATGATCTCAATCCTCACTTATCTTTGGCCAGGTATGCATTCTATTGTGTGGTTGTGTTGCGTATGTTGCGATTTCCGTATCGCAGAACATTCATGATGTTCTGACATGCCTCAATCAGCACTTCTTGAAGTGTAATACTCTAGTTGCATGCTGTTGCAATAGTGCAGATCTCGACTTTTCTTTTTGCTGCAGTAGTTAACTTTACCACCGGATGATTTCCGACTCCAAAAGTTTACTTTTCGAGGGTTAAGTGTATTACTGTATGAGTTTTATAATATTTTATGCCAGTTTTGTTCTGGGTTTCTTTTGTCGAGTATCATGTTCTATTGTGGTAAGGAAAGTTGATGTAGTTGATCCTAGACTTCTTTATGAGAACAGACGTGTGTTGGTGATATTGGTGCTAATGCTTGTGTTGGAAATATTGGTGCTGATGCTGGTGTCGATAATATTAGTGCTAATGCTTGTTTTGGTGATATTGGTGCTAATGCTGATGCTGGTGCTAATGCTGGTGTTGGTAATATTGGTGCTAATGCTGGTGTTGTTGATATTGGTGTTGTTGATATTGGTGTTGTTGATATTGGTGTTGTTGATATTGGTGTTGTTGATATTGGTGTTGTTGATATTGGTGTTGTTGATATTGGTGTTGTTGATATTGGTGTTGTTGATATTGGTGTTGTTGATATTGGTGTTGTTGATATTGGTGTTGTTGATATTGGTACTAATGTTGGTGTTGTTGATATTGGTACTAATGCTGGTGTTGTTGATATTGGTACTAATGCTGGTGTTGTTGATATTGGTACTAATGCTGGTGTTGTTGATATTGGTACTAATGCTGGTGTTGTTGATATTGGTACTAATGCTGGTGTTGTTGATATTGGTACTAATACTGGTGTTGTTGATATTGGTACTAATACTGGTGTTGGTGCTGGTGCTGGTGCTAATGTTGGTATTGCTAAGGAATTCATTCGTTAAACTTGGTTCTGTGAATCCTTTTTGATGTCAAACAATTCACTCATGACTGGTCTTGGTTTATTGAAAGTCAAAGGTAAAAAAAAAAGGGGGAGGGGGGGGGGTATTTGTGTTGTTGTGTATATATGATGATGGCAAATGATATAATGGACATATTTCTTATCACCTTTTTGACCTATCATTTTTTTAGGATGTAATCTCAATTATCATTTTTTGCGGGTATCATTTTCTGTTATTGTTCATTTTCCCATCTTTGGTTCAATTTTATTCAGTTTTATTCTATGTCAGTCTTGGGATAAAACCTGAGGTATCAACCATTGACAGTGGACACTTGTTATGGCAACTGGTGGCGGGCTATACAGTTTCCGTTTTACGGTGGTGGACCATTTGTGATTTTAAAAAGTAATCAATTTTGGGTGTACCCATTGGTAAGTGTTGTGTATTTTCGAGAAAAAAAAGGAAAAGGAAGATAATAGTAGTTACGCCAATTGTACGGACTCAATTTTCTGATCCGGCCTTATTCTTTGGCAGTCTTGGGATAAAACCTGGGACATAAACTATCAACAGTGGAAGATGGTTGTGTCAATGAAAAAGGCTCGATCTTCTTGTGAGTCTCCCTTTTAAAAGGGTCTCTAATACATATTTACTTGGTACAACTTCCTTTTCTCTTTTTTTTATATATATATTACCCTCTCTCATTCTTTTTTCATCATGGTTGATTGAACAAGTGTTATAGGTGTAGTTGTAGTCGTAGTTGTAGTTGTAGTTGTAGGTGTAGGTGTAGGTGTAGATGTAAATGTAGTTGTAGTCATTGTCGATATAATTACTGGTGTTGGTACAAAATTCATTCGTAAAGAGTAAGACTTGGTTCTGTGTATCTCCTTTGGTGACAAGTAGTTCATTCGCGGTAAGACCTGGTTCTATGTGTCACTTTTGGTGGACTCAAACTTGTTATGTGATCTCATTCTTTGGGGGTATCAAATATCGACAGTGTAAGACAGATACGTCAATGATAAGGACTCAATCATCTTATGTGATCTCCTTATTGTTAACCATACCCCCATTTTTTATTTTCATTTTTTATTTTCATTTTTTCACTTTTATTTTTATTTGTATTTATATTTATATTAATCTCCCTTTCTTTCTTTACTATGCTCGATTCAAGAGATGAACTTGAACACTGAGCTCTTAGTAAGGAAGTTTGGTGAACCAAAGGTGTGTTGATGAAGAACCTAATGCTGGTACTGGTGATAATGCTGGTGTTACTGTTGTTATTTTTAATATGTTTTAAAAGAAAGGAGGGCAAACCCTTGTTTTTTTTTCTCAATTTCTTTCTCTCTATATCGTTTTATTATTGTATGTATTTGACTGCGGTCTTCATTTACTGTAGTAGTATATTGAAACAATTGGCTTTACAAAAAGAAAACATGATTCATCTAAATATTTTGTTGTTTTCATCTGGTTTTTATTGAACAAACAAACTAATTTTACATGTGTTGCAATAGTCGTAGAAAAACTGATCTCTTGAAGGGAAACCAAGGTTCTTTTTTTTAATAGCAACTTGCTTTTTTGCGGTTCGGCAAGCTGCTAAAGAGACATAACCTTGGAAATCCAATTCAAGTTTTTTAATGGTCTTGTACAGATCTGTAATTTTGTGAAGTCTTGGTCTGTTTTTGACTTCACAAAATTGTATACAGGGTTCTCTTTTGTATAGACGCAATTAATAATACATTTATGCAATTTTTTTGTTTTCTTTTTCTAGCTTAACCATCTGTTATCGTGAACATGACAGGGTCCCGAAATTGAATGATGTCTTCAGTTATTGACCTATCATCTTTAGAACGGGGAAACATGATTATGGCGTACTGGTTGAAAAAATTGAAGTACTTGGATGAAAAAAAAGGGAAGGTGAAATGATCTAAAAGGCCACTTTATAAATATAATGACAATATCTTTTTTCAAGCATAAATATCTCGTAAAATTAGTCATTACGGGCTTGAAATGTAGCAAAAGGGAGTACGGGGAAATTTTTTTTGGGCAGAAAAAAAAAAAAAGAAAGTATAGGGAAAGGCTTTTTATAGGCGGAAATTGATGGACCGGAAATGTTTCTGGGGCAGAAAAATAAAAAACACGGTAAAAAGAAAGTTAAATTATCTAAGGCCGCATCATAAAATAATATACTTTTCTATTTTAATAATACACTGTTCTATTTAAAAGTAAAAATTTCTATTTAAATATCTTATTTTTAAATTGAGAGAGTTTCAGTTAAAGAGTATAAATTTAAAAATGAATGAAAAGTACAGGGAGAAATGTTCTTGGGCAGAAAAAAAAAATAGTACGGTAAAAAGGATGTCTGAAAAAAAAAAGTAAAATTATCTACTAAGGCGACTTCGTAAAATATCTATTTAAATATCTTATTTTCAAAATGAGAAAGTTATGGACAAAGGGTACGCACTTAAAAGTTGAAAGAAGTACAGGGATATGATGATCTAGCATAGTGAATAATATATACAGTAATGTCACATCCAGACCCTGGGGTTAAATATCAAATAAAATAGGAAGTGCATGAAATTATAATAATAATAATAGAAGGATAAAGAGGCGGTTTCCCACACTAAACATTAAATGATAAAGACATTAATTTCTCACATTAAACTAATGAGAAGTATATAGATCTTAATAACGTGCTGATATCTTCTATTAGGATTTCACATCAATAATAACTCGTTAACTAGTCTGTAAAATAAAGAAATATACATACCCTCTCAAATAACAGAATATATACAAAATCCCTCTACCCTTTTTACTCTAATAAAAATATTGTAAACAGCCTCAAACTATTTCATTAGTTTTTATCTTTTATTTCTATCAATTTATTCTATATCACAACATGACGAGAACTATTTTTTATCATACGACCTGATCAATCTTTTTTTTAGATTGATATTATGTTTTCTCAGTTTCTGGATAGAATTGATAGTTCGTTGTTGGAATAATCTTTATTCCTACAGTTTTATTATTTTTATTTTTTGTTTACAGGCTACATATAATATTACTACTTAATATTGATAGATAAGTAATGTATGTATTTCTGCTAGTAACAGCCGTTCTTATCCCAACACAAGATAGCTAAGCTTGTATCGAGACTGCTACCAGTAAATATCTCTTATTTTCTATTAATATGAATCGAATACATATTTATTTTATTTTATTTTGTTTTGTTTTGTTTTGTTTTATTCTCAATATTATTTTATTATTTGATCTAGGTTAGAAAACCATTGATCTTATTTGAGTCAATTTATATATGCATTTGAATACAGAATATTTTCTTTGGTTCAAGATACTGATAATAATATAAGTACAATGTTAAACACGTATATTATTATGAAGAAATTTCAGGTTTTTATTATGATGTTTAGTTTATAACCCTGATCTACTACTTATATATTAATAAGTAGAAATAACACAAATACGACAGGTGCAAGTCTTTTTCTTGAATACCTTAATAATGTCGGTCTATTATTATTATCGCACTAAAGTTGAAATTGTATTTATGGAATACCTACCTTCCAATGCTACTTTTAATACATATTATGCGAAATATCTGCTTGATTTAGGTGCAGGCGTACACTTGACTACACGTTTTGGGTATAATTAAAAGTGCTCCATATTTCTCAAGAACAATAAATATTGGGTCTTAAGACATATCACAATTATTATTTACAATAAAAAAATCTTTTTTCTTCGTACTTTCTCCGTTTATTTTTTTGTTGAGGTTGGTTTTCATGTCTTATCGATAGTGGCAACTTTTTTTTTAAAACCAAAAGCAACGAATGTTTTCAAATTGTGCTGCTGTGCTATAAAGACCAGTACATTTTACAGTGATACTATTCTTTGGGACATATTTTAAACAGAAGTTTCAAAAAGCTTAAAAAAAAAAAAGGATGATTGAGTTCAAAATACAAAATGACTTATTCTTGTCAAGAGGTGTATTCATGAATATTACAAAGAAAAACTAGATAAAAAGCAGTATAGATATACACTGTTACTTTATACTATCTTGAAATAAATTCTATTTCTAATTAATATAACGTCATATTATTATATAGTTTTATTTAATATATATATATATATATGTATAGAAGTAAAAGAGAAGATGAAAGCAACTAAAATAAATAAAAAAAAAAGGAAAGAGAGAACTGACATCGACGATATAATATCTACGTCAAGATTACGTTTATTTATTTTTTTAGCCTCAAAGCTCAATTCAGGTTGTTATCGAAGGAGCTGACAGGGTTTTAAGGCTATCATTTATACAAGTACACATAAAAATTCACAAAATTTATAACAGAATGACACGGAGCAAACACATCAGGAGATTACTTTAAATTAGTTCTTAAACCTTCAGGGAAATAAGGGATGTCCAACGTAGCTTCACGCGTTCTGACATGATTATAATCTGTAACCAAAGTGAGCCATTCAAAGTAAACTTGATGACTATGAGCCAAAACAACAAACATAAATATGGGATGGGTTGATAGCTGAACTGCTCTTCCTTATTGCATTACGATAATTTTTTTATGGTTTTGTCACTTGGTGTAACTGTTTCTGAATAAAACTCGACCACTGGAGTTCTAGTGTAATTGTGTTGGTATTCTGAAAGTAACTTGCAAAGATTAAGAATAAAAAATATGAAAAATACGAATCTAAGAGAAATGAAGGAGGATAAAGATTGTATCGTACTGCAAAGGTAATTATTATTTACTTATATATGATTTACGTATCTTATTCAACTTTATTGCTTATCTGCTTATAGTTTTACACAAACATGTCAAACATTATCCTATTCCGAATTTATCAAATTATCACATTATTCTTTTAGTTTAAAAAGACTTAATCCTACTATGAAATAAACCGTATTAAATTTTATCTAGAGATATCTTCTATCTTTTTGAATATAGATCTGGCTCAAATAGACGCAAAGTAGGTTTTACAGTCGCCTAGTAGGTTCTTGTGTTGTATTTAGTAATTAATTATTTAATGTAGTCTGTTCTCTTTTGTATCATTTAAGTATATATAAAACTTCCTCAATTACCGCTACTGTTCAACTTCTTGAAATTAACGTGGGTAAAACTATCAGTAAACTCAATCATCATAATACCAGTAACAGTCTTATCTTCAGTTTTACTTAAAGTGCCATCCCATTTATGTCTTTTTGTGTCGTTCTGTTCTACTTCAATCCTAGATAAAATTTCATTGGAAATTATAAGCTAAAGCTCTATTTTTTTCCTTTTTTTTTTACGAACATCATGTTGTTAATGAGAAAGGTAAAAGGATGATGAAAAAAATCTTACTGCTAAAAGATGATTTTGCAGAAATTCAAAAAAAAAGATATGTGAAAAAGTCAAAGCACGTTATCTTGAACAATTTAAAAGCTATTTAAAAGTGGATAGTAGGTTCTGCTGCAGAAAAAGAGGCTTTTTCTATTGGCTTTATTTGTATTAGTTTTGTAGTTGAGCTGAAAACATGATAACCATTAACCAAGTCTAAAATTTCTTGAATAGCATTAGAAAGTATAGTAGAACAGGAGTTGAAAAGTAGTAACAGTTGTGAAATTGGTGTTATAAGCTTGTGCATTGAAATTCATAGCTGGTCCTGTTAGAAGAAAAACATAAGTTCTTTTTGGATTTGAGGGAAAATGAGGAGCTATATTTTGCTCTACAGTAATAACTAATTCAGTAGCTAAAGCTACAGCTTCTGATACTTTGATAGATGCTTGTACAGCAGTGAGAACAGATTTTGTATCTTGTAAGAGAATTAAAGAAATACTTGATATTTTTTCAGAGGCCTCAACAATTTCTTGTGCCGCAATTTCAGTACACCTTACTCGATATTCCTCATGCTCTTCAAGTATTTTACGATACAGTGGTATTAATAGGCATGGTTATTCGAAAACCTTTGCTTTAGTTAATAGCTCTTGTGGGATCAAGTCTTGAGACAGGAGGGCACTGACTTCATTTATAAAAATTGGATACCGAGTAACTGATATCACTTCATTTTTCATATTTCGATCCCCAATTTCATCAAACACGCTCAGATTAGGTGATTCAGTAAATGTTATTAAAGAAAACAAGTACTCTACATTTTTTCTTATTGAACATTTTTTATGGAAGGAAATTGGGTAAGTATTTAAAAAAATAAATACTGGATTAATTTATTTTGAAAAGATTTCGACAAAGTAGTTATTATAGGTTGTTTCTAGTTTATGTATGGGGTGGGTGAAAGGTGGTTTCATGCTATAAATATACAGTTTCATTTTGCACGCAGATTAAACTGCACGAACCGCTCATGAACAATGCAAGACCTACTACAAACGCAGAATACGCTCGCCAGAAAACAGAATCATTAAAAATCGATCATTACTTTAAAAGCCACTGGCATTACGAACATAGATTAACAATATCCAACAAAAGAGCAAATCATATTACTAATAAAGCTTATAATAATACCTGCTATCATCCCTTCAACATTCGTTTGGTAAACGTGTCATTACATATAAATTAAACTGTACGGATGACGCGCGAGAAGGAGACAGCTAACTTGTAGTAGCAACTCAAAGTCAGTTTAAAAACAAAACAAAAAAGTTTATCGACATTCTTTTTCAATATATAAACAGCAGCTATAACACCTACTTGAACCCCAATACCAATTAGTTTTTGTTTAAGTTTCATGTCTTCAACTGCAACCTCAAATGTCAAAATCATTCTCCATAATACTATAGTTCCAAGAGAGGAAACGCCTACCTTTAATAAAGAATGAAATTAAATATACTAAAGAGAGAGAAAAGCAAGGGTTTACCCTCCTTAGCATATTAAAAACAACAACAGTAGCACTAGCATTATCATCAGTACCAGCATAATTATTACTAGTACTAGCATTAACTTTTTCACCGACATACCTTTGTTCACCAAACTTTCTTACTAAGAGCTCAGTATTCAAGCTTATCTCTTGAATCGAGCATAGTAAAGAAGAAAAGGGAGATTAATATAAGTATAAATACCAATAAAAATAAAAATAAAAATAAAAAAGGTATGGTTAACTTAATTCATATATTTTTTCCCTCGAAAAAATTAGACAGACAGTGGAAGGTACCTCCCCTCCAGATGGAGTATGTAAGCCATGTGCATAACTACACTGTTTATCAGTATTGATGACCAGGGTAAAAAATTAGATTTGTATCGATTCAATTTTATTGAAAAAAAAAAAAAATATGTAATGGAATAATAAAGTTGAAAAAAAAATGAAAAAAAAATTTCACATATTACTCTTTCTTTTTATGGCGAGTTGTTAGTGCTGTCAATATAACGTTCATCGGTGCAGCCAACACCAGTATCATTTAAAAAATTAAGGACATTTTCCAAGGTTGATTCGATTAAATTCTTCATGAGCAACATACTATTAAAAAAGATGGGAAGTTGGGAGCGGAACAAGGCAGGAGAAGTGGGATAATCAAATCGTAATTCTTCTTTGAATACATACAACTTTGGGAAAATCATTTGAAGGCTATATATAAAGAATTGCTTTTGATATACTTGAACCCCATATAGTTTGACCTTTGTAATGTTAAAGCCAGCGAAAACGTTACCTTTGTAAATTATGTTGAGCATCAATTTCAGATTTTTAGCCAGTTTCTTTCTATCTTTAACATAATGGGTATTGCTAACAACGGACCAGGGACCAGAAACTTCAACTTCAGAAAGCATCGCTATTATACTTTCATCATCAAGTATGGAAAACAACCCGTCAACCTTCGTGGAACCAACGAATGACTCTCCCCATGCTTTCTTAATATTTTCGTTTTGCTTCAAGAGCGCTTTAAAAAGTAGTGCAACAAAACGGAATTTGTAATCATCTTCTGTCTGTCTGTAATTTGTAAAAAGATTAGTGTGCTCGTCATATCGTTGATTCAAGCTGTTAAAATATTGTTAGCATCAGTAACTTGCCCGTTTGTTTTTAGTTTTTATTGTCACTTACTAAATTTTAATCATTTTCTTAATAGAATATGACATGGTATGCACCTCATCATTATAAATTCTTTTCAAACTTTGGAAGGAATTACAGTTACTTGAATTCAAATCAAAATTATCTGTGTGAGCAGATAAAGTGTAAATTTTACAATCATTATTTGCGATAAATCCAAGTCTTGTTTAGCAATGGGTGAGTTCTTTAAGTCAAGATCAATGATGTTATAGTAAAGTAATTGTTGTTTATGTATTTTACGTTCATATATTTGATCAACTTTCCAAGCTTTAATGAAATTATTTAGTCGAGAACTTACATCAACATGTCCTATATTTATTTAATTCAGTTATTCACAGCTACAAGGACGAGGGCCTCGACTTTTTACCTTCTTCCCCTTGGCTTGTATTTGCGGTCTTCAAAAGCCTCTGCAAGAATTCTTCATTTTCACTACCGTCTACAGCGTAAACTCTCTTTCCATTTTCATTTATATAGTTGCTATAGTTTACGTTGCTGTTGTCGTTCATATGAAAAGTATTGTGATTATGAATATTTTCTGGAGTTTGACAAGTGCTTTCTACGGGTGGAAGTTTATTTAAAAGAAACTCTGCTTTTTTCTTTATTAAGGGCTTCCTATTAATATCATCTACGACTTCCTTCAAGTGTTTTTCCATATTTCTATAGGCTTCATTTTTGTCTTCATAATTATCTATGTAGTACTTCAAAGCAATCTCGTAGGTCCATTCATTCCATTTTGTGCTGGTAAAATACGACATACTTGGAAAAATCTTTCATTAGTTCGCGATGTAGGATAAAGAGAGCGATATTTTTTTTTTATTTTTTTTCGTAGATGCGTTTTTAACGCGTTTAAAATGTAGGACTGCTAAAAAAAAGGTGACGTAATATGTACACTTTTTGGCTGTTGCACGCTGTATTAAATAGCCTGAGATCTGCTAATAAAAAAAGGGGAATACTTGATACACGGTCGATTTACACGGTCATTTAAAGTCTTTTTTTTTTAAATTACATAAGGATTCTAGGCGTCTTCATTAATCGTTAAGTGTTTCATGTATATAAGGAAAATTTTTGGCGCCTTCATCATTCGCTAATTTATAGTTATTTATAATTTATTCACACATTGTTGAGTGATTTATCAATGCTTATTTGTGGTCAACAAAAATAGAAAAGAAATAGTTTATGAACTTGACTTTTTGTGAGTAGTGCAGAACTACATACTGATATCGTGTGGTTTGATAGAATTAAAATTATCCATCATTTATTAGTCCAATAAAAATAATAAAAATGATAGCATCAATCGGTAAAAAGTATTTGTTTTAAATAGAGTGGATACTGTATATCGAAAACCTAGAAAAAGATAATGATACGAACGATGATACTGCTTCGGCTCAATATGCAGTTGCTACTTTCGGTTCATAGTTACAAACTCTCATCTTTACTGATAGACTTTTTGTTGCTTTTATTATGTAAGTCTATCCCAAAATTACTTTTATAAACAATTTTAACAGACATTTTACAAAAACAACTAACAGAAAAAAAGTCCATTAATTTGGGATAATCGCTGCAATTTCGTTGACCGTCGTTGGTAGATTTTGAGTTCTTTTATCTTTACCAACAATTAATTCCATTATGCCGAGAATAGTTTCAGAGATATTTTGATCACATACAGAAATACTGACTCCTCTGAGGATCATACCGGGCTTTTCAAAAGAATCAATGAAACACATGCAGCTTACATGCCTCTTCATATTGTTTTATCATCCCTGCTGGTGATTATGGTTAGAATTGGGGTATGAGGCTTGCTAATTCGGATAAAAGACTTACGCAAAGAGAGTTTTATCATTTTCGATTGCATGTTAGAGAAAATGAGTCTAAAAACATATTCCTTTCTAGACGCTTAAGGTCAATATATAATTTTTTTTGGTATTTCAATATATATATATATATATATATATATAACAATTTACTGGCATGAATGTAATATTAGATACAGAACGCATCAGCAAGGCACTGTACACCAACAACCCTACCAGTAGTGGTCTACATTTCACATTGACTTTCAAATGGCCTCATTCAATACAAGGCTCTTTTTTTTTTACGTTTTTCTTATAAATAAATAAATTTTAAATTCTTATATCACCAAAAAAAAAACATGGCATATCTAATAAACATTATTAAAAAGCAATTGTAAAAGGAAATATTTAATTAGCAATAAAAAAGAGCACTCGATTAGCATTGAAAAAAACACCCGTTAAGCATGCTCACCACCCGCGCCCGTTTAGGGCGACGACGGCCGTAAGTCGGCTAGTTCCATTTATTTAATCTGAGAGGCTTTCAATAAAGAATTCTGATTGGCCCTGAATGAGGAACGTCTGCTTCACGGAGTTCAATAAGCCTGTAAAAAATGGTGACGCGGCTCCATTTTTTTTTTTTTTTCTAGAGGTGGGTTATTTTCATTCTTGATCCCAAGATGCTATCGATGCTTCCTGTGGTTTGACCAAAGAAAAAGATTTTTATACATGCTAACAAACTAGACTTTTTACGTTCAGGTTATTTAACTTGGATTTTATTTGGTATATTTGAATGACATCTTCTTTGTGCGATATCTAGTACAGTTTTGGTCCATGCTGAGCAACTCAGATGTTGAATACTCAAAAGAGCCATCTGGGGCACAGTGATGTAGCTGGCTCCCTTCCTAGGCCAATGGTTGCAACAAGTGCCTACCGGGATGAAGATATCTTCAAGACTCTCTTCACACCATTTAGTAAGATAGCTGCACATTTGAAGGATACAAGGATATCTAGTACAGTTTTGGTCCATGCTGAGCAACTCAGATGTTGAATACTCAAAAGAGCCATCTGGGGCACAGTGATGTAGCTGGCTCCCTTCCCAGGCCAATGGTTGCAACAAGTGCCTACCGGGATGAAGGTATCTTTATGGCTTTCCTCATATCATTTAATTGGATAGCTTCTTGTATGGAGAAATCTTGTTGTTTATTGTACTTGATATAATACAAGTTGAGTTTCTTGAAGATTACTGTAGATAGGTTTGTACGCTCTGAAAATAGAAATGGAAGATTGTCCTGTCGATGCCTTTGATATGGTATGCCCAAATAGACAAATAAAGAGTTTTACATTTACTAACAAATTAGACTTTTCACGTTCAGGTTATTTAACTTGGATTTTATTTGGTATATTTGAATGACACCTTCTTTGTGCGATATCTAGTACAGTTTTGGTCCATGCTGAGCAACTCAGATGTTGAATACTCAAAAGAGCCATCTGGGGCACAGTGATGTAGCTGGCTCCCTTCCTAGGCCAATGGTTGCAACAAGTGCCTACCGGGATGAAGATATCTTCAAGACTCTCTTCACACCATTTAGTAAGATAGCTGCACATTTGAAGGATACAAGGATATCTAGTACAGTTTTGGTCCATGCTGAGCAACTCAGATGTTGAATACTCAAAAGAGCCATCTGGGGCACAGTGATGTAGCTGGCTCCCTTCCCAGGCCAATGGTTGCAACAAGTGCCTGCTGGGATGAAGGTATCTTTATGGCTTTCCTCATATCATTTAATTGGATAGCTTCTTGTATGGAGAAATCTTGTTGTTTATTGCACTTGATATAATACAAGTTGAGTTTCTTGAAGATTACAATAGATAGACTAACGGACGTTGCCAAGAGGGGTCGCTCTTATTTAATATTAGATGCAGTGGATTCAAGGATGATATTGATGCTTCATACAAGGCTCACACAACTGAATACTTAGGAAAAAAAAATGTAATCATTAAATTTTTCACGCACAGTTTTATGCGGGGGACATTTTGGGCACCCATATTTCTGGTCAGCTTTTGGTGGTAATTATTTTTATTGGAAGTCTGTTATTTGTAGTCGCTTGAATTATCTTTGATGGTGTATCACATTCCTGTATCGTTGTACTGTTTTTCTCTGGAAAAGCACCATAAACCTTGCTTCCAACATGTTACATTGCTAATTTCAACCTGACTTATAAATTATAACAAATCTTGTTCGATTACTATTTAAGCAACAAACTTATTATCTGGCTGGTTAATTATTTGTTATACAAGCTAGCTTGACTTCACTATGAAATAAAGACAGGTGTTCTATAACGTGAAAGTTATGGACAATGTAAAAGTTAATGTGAAAAGTCTTTTTATTAAGTGAAATTAAACCGAAAGAACTATTCAAACTAAAATTATTATCATCTTTATATATTTTGAGAAGGATCATCTTTAAATGAGACTCTACGTATGTACATATGATTGTAACTATGCTCTTTCAAAATCACTTGTGTATCCTTGTACGTGAGCTAAGAGTAAAAGTAATTTGCGCCGTAACTAATTCGATCTGTAACACCACCAGCAGTTCAAACTACTCTTCTCTCAACACCAACACGTTTTCTCTTGATATTTTAGCAATACGAGGCGATATGTAACATTCAGTTGCATTCATGTCAACTAATACATTTATAGGAACACTACCAGCATTGTGAGCTTTTCTTAATTCTATTATTGCTTCGTATAAAGGTAGGACAGTATCTACAGATGCAGCACTATTCATTCCCACAATATGTAGTATATCAAATGTTGACCATGTTAATGGCTTTACATAAAGTTATTGTATATCCTACAATTTTTTCATAAGCTTTATCATCAAAAGGCTACTAATCAACATAGCGGAAAGTATTCATTGCTTTATTGCTATAAATATTATCAATATTATTACTACCACCTCTATTAACATTTTCATTATATAGTAAAGAGAGAAGTATCAGGATTGACTGTTAAGCTTTCAATGACATATAATTTGGTATTTTTAAATTATTATCATAACTACGTGCCACGACGATGTTCTTCAAAAAGATTTATGAATTCTATGTTGCTACTGAAGATAATAAAAACAAAAGTAGAAATTGGATTTATTCATTTACTTTTTTTTTTCCCCTTTGTTTAGCACCTACAAGTTTATTCAATATTAATACGTGTGACATCTATGCTGCCGCCTTCGAATCACGTGGACTTCTTTTTCGTTTACTTCGTAACGAAGATAAAAACGGATTATGTGTCAAGGTGAATAGTTTTTTTTAAAAAAAAAATCCTATTGTCCCACAAGTCTCACATCGTATTCAGAGTCCTTGGAAAGCACAAGGTGAACTTATTGTCCGTATAGATGATGGTCTAATTAAATTTGATGACTATTACAAGAACAAAGGTGCTACTAATAAAACGATCTTGAAAAATGTCTTTGAAAGGGTGAATTTTTAAAAAAATTGTATAGAAAGATTATTGTACTTCTATACTTTTATATATATATATAGATATTTCTGTAGTAGTGATTTATTAAACTAACTCAAGAAGGATTTTATTATTTTGGTGATGCTTAAAAGCGGATGTATGGAGATGAGACTTGAATGCAATCAAATCATCATCGAAGCAATAAACGTCGTTCATACAGAAAAAAATCTTATAAACTTCGATCTGCGTGATAACCGATTCGCTCTTTTATGACACTTGCGTATATATTCTAAAGTTAAAATATACAATGAAATTACAAAAAAAAAAAAAAAAAAAAAAAAAAAAAAAAAAAGTCAACTACAGTTCTAACTGTCAAACAAAAAATAAATAAATAAAAAGAATCAATATTTTTAAGATCTTCTTGTATATCCAGTTGAATTACGTTGACTGTTCAGAACGAGCTGGAATAATGCTTGTGTATCTGGCTTTTGACTATGAGACATGCAGACGTGAATTATGGGTTTTTCACCACCACCATTATAGTAGGCTAAACGAATATTTTCACCTGAAATGATTTGGTTCAACTCACCCTTTTTTTTTTTTTTTACAAAAAAAAATAAGTAAAAGAATCATCTAAATATTTAAAGTTTTACACTCACAGTTTCTACATGACGAACTTCAATAAAATAGGGATCGATAGCGATGATATAAGGATGATCATATACGATATGAGTTGGAGTACCTTCCCAATCACATACAGTAGCAGGTCTATATACATAAGATGTAAGTAAAAAAAATAAATAAAATGTATATAAATTTTGATAAAACTTACTTTCTCTTATCTGCTCTAGGTACAAGAGAACCGTTACGATTATTAACATAGAATGCGAATTTATCATAACATAATAAAAATTTATCGTTAATACGATACATGGCCAATGGTTTTAAGGGTTCAGCATGACGTGTGACAAAATAGAATTCAGGATCTTCTGTATCAGGAATATCACGGCCCACTGTCAAATTCTCTGGATCAATGACTTCAAAACCACGTTCACAAACAATATTCAATTTTGCTTTCAAAAAGTGAATATTACTTGCATCTGCACCAATATAGAAATCCTATATGTTGTAAAATATATATATATATAAGTATAAATGATAATACTGATACTTTTTTCTTCTCTTTACCTTGTATCTTTTAAACCATTTTAAATAATCAAGACGAGTATTAAAGAGTGAAGGGCGTACAGTTAAAAATTTTTCGTTCTTGGGATTACGTAAATCACAAAATGGTTCTAAAGCAACAAAGACACTACTTGTATTCTTCTTCTTTTTATAAACGAGCATATCACGACCATTACAGAATCCAATTTGAAAGAAATTTACATTGGTAGCTATTTCTGCTTCAATACGGTCAATTGCTTTAGTGTTACTCTTGGAGTCAAGCACATCAATGGGATAGGCACGAAGGGCTTTTTCTGTAACATTTAAATATTATTAGTACCCAAGTAATATATATATATATATATATATATATAACATACCTGTCAAAACAATTAGAATATGATACTTTTCAATTACATCCAATTGAACTACACTTTCACATTGAATAATACGACGTACAGATTCTTGTCCTTCAGTCTTAAAGAAAACGCCATTATCAGTACCGATAGCAATCTTTTTTTCTTGTCTACAAGAGAGAAAAGGTACAGAACAATTGATACGAGTAGTAGTACCATTAGGTTGGCCATTACCAAGACGAAAATTGACATCATCCAAAGGTTTCAACTCAAATACATCTGAGTCACCATGACGTTTCTTCATTGAAGCTTTAGCATCATCAATTGCTTTTGTCCATTCTTGCTTTTCTTCAACAGTAGAACAGAAAAATGGATAGACAGCACCGCCTCTTGAACCCAAATGATGTAAAGTTAAAGTAACACCTGTACTAACAGGATTCATACCACTAATGACAGAAGCATTATTTGTACCAGTAGATTGATATTTTGCCAACATTTGTAATGGAATGGGTTTTTTCCAAAGCCTATATTCTTCACCTGTACTTGTTTTACGCATTTTTGTCATGACAACCATATGATCAAATACAAAAGCATAAATATCATTTTTATCTGCTACATCTAAAGTACCACTTCTACGTTTCAAAGTTCCCTTGTGATACAAGCGACGATTAGGATTATCCAATAATAAATCATGGGCTTCACCTTGTTTAAATATAATACGATCACGAATATTTAAGATGTTTAAACGATTCTTGATATGTAGAGCTTGATTATCAGCTTTAGAAGCAACTGAACGAATAATATCATAACTACGAGTTAAAAAGATATGATCTGGATGATCCTTTGGTGTCTTTTTCAATAATCCTTCAATTAATAAAGGATAACGTTGCATACGTGTAACTGGACAAAGCAAATAATGCCAAATAGGTAATCTATCTGTACGTTCGTGTTTCGTAATTTCTCTTGTAAATCTTTCAAATTCTGAATTATTTTTAATCTCTTGTTCTGCCAAATATTTCGCCATCAATGCTTGTGGACTGTAGGTGACATAGGGTTTTTCAAAAAATTGCATATGTTGAATCAAAATATCACCAATAGTAGGTACACATTTACCTATATTATCACGGAATCGTGCTAATAAATCTCTAAATAAAGCTTCACTAATCTGTACTAGTTCTTGATAGTTATTAAATACTGTTTGAATGAAATTAGGGAGACGATCACTATCAATCGCTCCTGATCTTTCAAGTCCTTGTACAACGACCTACACAGAGTAAAATTAGTCTCTTATTATTTGCCTGTATATATATATATATATATATATTTACTTCGTGAAGAATAGTTAAATCAGAGAGATACTTTTCTTCTGAATAAATAGTTTCGTTCAATACTTCTTGTCTTCCGATCTCCTTTGAATCCAAAGTCTTTAAGAATTCTCTATCTACACCTGCAGACCAAGCCTCATGTGGCATCAACTATTAAAAGCATTAGTATAATTGTATTTAAATTATATATTGTTACCTACCCAACCACCCACAGGGGAACTCGTAGATTTATATGAAGCATTACGAGAAACAGTGACTTCAACCTTATTATCACTGACAAAATCTTTACCATTATTAGGACATCGGTCTGAATAACAACCACCTTGTCCAGGTCTACAAACATAACTATAACAAGGTGTCAAACTAGGAATTACACCAACAGGTAAATTATCATCCGAAATGTCCTCTTCTAAAAAGTAAGTATCATCTGAATTATACATGGTGTTTGAAATTAAAGATCGTTGTGAATACTGTGTAGGTGAAAATAAAGCTGGTTTACAGCGCATTAATGCATTTGCAATATTAACACAGTATTCTTCTGGTACTTGATCGTTTAATAATCCCTTGATAATAATTACTGCTTCTGAACCAGTAAATGACTCGTTATATTCACTTGCACACCATAATTCTCGAACATTTTCTAATCCCTTTACATGACGAATAAAAGATGTAGATAAAACAGAAAGTAAACCATAATTAGGTTCAATTACTCTAGCTGGTACAGCTGGACGAACAGGTTCTTGATGACGAGGGAGTGCAGGCGCTTGGTTTTGAGTTTCGGTTTGTGCTACGATTGGAGCTTGAACAACAGGAGGAAGAGGTGGAGGAGTATCAGTAACAGGATGAGGAGGATACATGTAAAATTGAGTAGGATCGTTATAAGTAATGTTGTTTTTATTATTCAATACTGGTTCTGGTTGGTGTTGATGTTGTTGTTGTTGTTGTTGTTGAACAGGAGGTGTCTTATCATAATCATCAGTACTATACTCATTTGCACGATGTGGTTGAGTAGGCCTTACAAAATACTCTTCATCACTATCCGTATCAGGTGATACCGGGATAAAAGGCACTTCACCATCCTCGGCATTTTCAGATTCCGGTAAATAAGTGTATTTAGGACGTTCAATAGTGTTAATGACAGCAGTAGATCTTAAGGAAGAAGGTGGACGACGATTTTGTTGATTGTAGCTAGATTGAGAAGTAGTGGGTCTGAATCCAGGGTTAGTAGTAGGTGGTGTATCATTAGGTGTAGAAACATTAGTAGACGTATCAGAATGATTAGGTACAAATACAGGACGGTATGAGTTTGTAATTAATTCCTCTGTTCCATCAGGGTAACCAGTTATAGTTTGATAAGGTTGCACTTGAGGGTAACGAGGAGGTGATCCAGGTGGTGAAGTAGTGCCTTCACTATAATTTCTTTGGTGTCGGTATTGAACTGGTGGGTATACAGATTCTTGTTGTTGTTGTTGCTGCTGATAGTTGGGAGTTGGCATAGAATACATTGGATTAACTGCAGGTGGTGTAGAACTATCAATCATTGAATTATTATTCACAATAGACGATACTCTTTGAGGTAAAGGCGTATGAAGCTGTTGTTGAGGTGGATATTGTCCATAGACTTGGCTTGGTGGTGGGTAACCATAGTAATTATTATCGCTAGGATATTGATAACTACTGGAACCTTCCATATTACCATGGTAACCGTTATTTTCAGTACGTGGTGGAAGTTGAGGAGGTCCAACGTTATTATCAGAATAATAGTTAAAGTAATTGCTATGTTGCTTTATTTTTCAAAAACATATATAAGTATTCAAAGAATAGTAATAATAATAAAAATTGCTTTCAAAAACTTACAGGCTGTTGATTATATTCATAACCATTCATAGATGGACGGGGCTGGGACCCAACAAGTGAATTTAACATGGCGTCAACCTCATAAGCTGAATCTTGACCGTTCTCACTATTATAATATTGGTGATGTTGTCCAGGTGAATGATGTTGTTGATTAGACATTATTTAATCAACAAGAAGAAAAAGAAAAAGAAAGGGGGGAAAGGGGAAGTTTTCTTTCTTCTTTTTGTTTCTTTGTAAAGAGAGAGAGAGGGCTTATACATAGTTTTAAAATGAGTATGGTCCCGCACTTATTTTTAGGCCAATAAAAATTGATTAAACTCGATGAGTAGTAGTATTGCTTTCAAAAACAAGATAATTTCTGTTTGCGAGACATTTTATCACTTTGTTTTGATTGTAGAAGCACTTTTTTTTTCTTATTGAGAGCTTTTGATATTCTCTTACACAACAAGAGAATGACTTGTGTTTGATTAGTTGACTTTATTTCTCAACTTAGTACTCATTACTGTTGATCAAAGAAGATATGTTGTGGTCGACCAATACGATGAGCGAGCCGGAAAGCTATTATTTCTTCTCTTCTACATCTATATTTTCTTGAAGGATTTTTCGTTGGTACATTACCAATAAAAGCCTTTATAATTATCATGCTCGGATATACTTGTTCGCTTGATTTCCGAGTTAGATACAGTTAATAATAAGCTTGTCAAAGTGGGAAATAATATATCTGAAAGATAAAAGCGAAAAAAAAGCACAGTTAATATATTATTGGACTCGTCATTTGTACAAGACCAAGAAATAATATAACTTTTTGATAACAATACTCCTCCATTTATTACAAGTGCTTTTTATACGCTAAAATATTATAGAGATACTTGAATAGCTAAACTAAGGATATATGTACATTCTATTTTTGAGTAACTAATAAAAAAGAAACATGGTTAACCATTTCGTATGATAATACCGAGGATGCTTTTTAAAACTTTAGTATCTATAGTGAAGAAATTATTACACTACTTTAAAGTAACTAAGGTCATGTACATGTGTGCATATAAATAAATACTCAGGAGTAGAATTATGTTATTTACATATAAATAGAGGTTTAGATAAGAAGATCAAGGAGGCAAGATACTATGTATGTATGTATGTACATTGCTTTAAATGACGTGCCAAAAAGTATACAACATAAAAAGTTTATTTTTATTTTCCCTTCTCCCTTTAATTACTTTAATTTTACCAAAATAGAATAATGCCTTTTTTTTTTATCGAGAAAAAAAAAATAGTTATATTTATTTATTCAAGGGATGTGTGTGTGTGCGTGAAAGGTATATGTATAAATATAGGACTTAAGCTACTAAGCCAGCTTGATTTGAAGAAGGAGGAGCATCTGATTTTTTGGATGCTAATAATTTGGCGTAACGAAGGCCACAAGCGTTACATAACTCCTTGGGACCATTAGGACCTTTTCTCCATTCGGGAGAATCCTTACTTTGACATTGTGCGCACATTTTAGGGATATCTGTGACTTCAACAGTCTTCTTCTTCTTTTGCTAATTAAAGAGAAAGTTGTTTAGATTTAAAGCTTATAAATTAATAATAATACTTTTTTTTTTTTTTTTTTTTTACCTTTCTGCGCTTAGGGTTAGCATAATTTTCAAGTTGTTCTCTTAACTTTCTATTAGCTAATTGAAGTTGATGAAGTTCATATTGCCATGAAGTACCACGAACAGTTTCAAGTTCTGCAAACAAGTTTTCATCATTATCAGAAGGAGTATCCATCATAGATTCCAATACGGGTTGATTATTTGTTGAGCTATTTTCTTTTGCTCTGATTTGAATTAAAGCGAAAGAAGGACGACCTACACCAAATGAGACATCACCAGGATAAAAAGTAGAAAAGACAGGAATATAATCACCCTTGTTATTTTGCATAGTATGATGAAGATTGACAATACGACCTTCCTTTACTAATTCAAGAGCTCTTGTGATATCACGTACATTATTATCACCGACATATTGATAAAGGGTAGCACCTTCAAGAGAATCTGCAGCAAAACCAACTACTTCTTCACTAGTAGGTGTAACATGTAAGAATAAACCAGTTAAAGTTGATTTTGTCCAGAATTCAGGGCCATTTGTAATATCACCAGCTTGAACAATTTCTTTACGAACTAATTCATACATTGGTCTTTCTCTTCCTGCCAAAATGAGACATTTACGACCTTTACTTTGATCAACATGAATCTTGCCTTGACATTCCATCCACATATAACCAGAGTATTTACGACGCACACGGAAAATGAGATTGACAACCTTATCAGTATTACTGGCGGCTTCTTTAATTTCACGCATAACAGGTACAATATCTGAAGGGTGACAAATAGAAGATAATGGATGACCAACTAATTCCTCAGGATCATGTTCTAATAAATGAGATGAAGAACGAGAACAATAAAGGAAGAATCCTTTAAGAGATAATACATGAATAAAATCTTCTGATTGATCTAATAAAAGCTTGTTCCATTCTTGTTGTAATTGTTGTTCATTATCACCAGTACAGTTAACAAGCTCAAGAATTTCTGGGGAAGCCAATGTAGAAGAAGCGGGAGCTGTAGTAGGTAACTCACGGAAGTAATCATCTACTGGTTCTGAGCTATAGCCTATATATAATAAAAGAGTTGTTAGTATTAATCAAGTACATACAAATAAAAAATAAAAAACTTACTTGCACCAGGAATATAAGCAGGAATATTCATTTGTTGATAATTAACCAAATAAGTACCATCTATTTTTTTTTTTTTTTTTTTTTTGTCAATTAGGTAAACAAACAAAAGATTAAATCTTGTATTTACCTTTCATCTTTTCTAAAATAGCATTGGGTTGTTCCACCAAATCAACTTGCAACCCAACAAAAAATGCAACCTCATTATTATCATTTGTGATAGGAATGACCGTAATAAGATTAACAAAAGGCTACAAAAAAAAAAAAAAAAAAAAAAAAAAATAGTCAATTAAACATTTGTACAACACATAACAGGTTTTTTTTTTTTAGTATCACTTACTTGACCACCTTTACGATAGTTAATAATACTAGCTTGATGCTCTTTATTTTGCAACATTTGAGCTTTTAAATGGTATACAGCTTGGTTATCAGTATAAGTACGACGAGAACCACAAGTAACTTGACCATCAGGAGCTTGTAAGAAACGACAATTACGACCTACAATTTCATTTGCATGATAACCTGTCAAATGTTCAAAGGTGGGTGAACAATAAACAATAGGACAATCATATTGACGAGCATCTGTAACCAAGAATGAGCAAGACATATCAATTGGACCTAAATTAATTTGAGGATTGGGTCTAAAAAAAAAAGAAACTTGTTACTAGGTTACTACTTTTTTTTATGTATATCTTTTATTTTACCTGTTCACAAGACGTGATAAAACGCCAACCATATCAAAGCCTGAACTTGAATAGACACCTGTCAAAGGTGCGTCAGAAGTTTGCTCTACTTCAATAGGAGCAAGATCAATAGAAGGGATCTCTGTTAGTTGTTGGTCATTCAGAACAGGTTGGTTTAAGCCTGGAATATCAAAAGGTACTGCAGTAGCTGTTGCAGTTCTTTGTTGATCCCATTGTGAATCGTTTTCAAAATTAACCATTCTGAAATTTTTTAGAAAAATAGAAAAATCGTGGGGGGGAAAAAAAGAAAAAAAGCGATAAAAAATAAGTGGATTTTATATACCAACTCATTGGGATATCCAGAAAAAGAAAAAAAAAATTACTAATGCTTATATGGAAACTGTGAATATCATTGGCTAACTTACTATAAAGATTGACAAGAAAAGCCAAAATATATTGGCAGTAAACTTAAAAAAGTAAAATCTGTTGTATCCCCTTGAAACTCCTTTTAAGCTGCACTTGGAAAAAAACCAAGATTTTAATTTAAAAAGGACTAGTTCTTCTGTACTATGTTACACTCATTTATCCAAATAAAATATCAGATTATCTTAAGAACCTTCTATCGTCTTCGTACCGTAAAATCTTATAGAAATACTTACTTGCAAATAACTTAATTAGAAAAGGTAAAAAAAAAAAAAGTTTAAAAAAAGACTTTTATTTCCGTACTCCCAAAGCAAAACAAGGTTATAGGAGTCAAGGAGTGAAAATCATATACAATCCATAAATTTTTTTAGGAGAAGTACATCAAAGAGTATCTAGAAAAAAACTGCGATTGTTTATACACATATATACTCTCTCACTACTTATTAAATAATAGCTTAATGAATAAGCTTTAATGAATAAGTACGGCTCAAATATTTAGTTGCTAACCTACTACATATTTGTGATGAATTTCGTCAAATATTCAATTCATCTAGTAAAGAAAAAAGGGCTTCATGTATACTATACTACAGCAGCGTATATATAAACTGCGAGAAAAGCTTTACAATAATAAAAAAAAAGGGGGTGGAACGACAAAGCCAACATTGTCCCTTGTTCTCCCTAAGAGAAAGACAAGATGACCCGAGTATTGATGAAGCAAGTCAAATTTAGTATCATAATTGTAAACACTGGCATTATTTTCAGATGACTCGTGCATGTAATAAAGTAACTATTTTTTTTAACAAATAAAATAAAAGAATAATCTTGCTGGGTTACATTTACACAATGTGTTAAACGTGTGAATATTTATATGGTATAGAATCATCTTTATTATATACCTTTCTCTCGTCATTTAACCTTTTTTTTATTATTATTAATTGAAGATGAAGAAGAATCTACGAATAATATAAAAAAACGTCGGTGCTGAAACGAATCAAGTAAATATTAAGAATAGTCTTTGAGTATTCTACCGTAAAATATATAACAACAAAAACAACAACAACAACAACAACAACAAATGATGAGGTTAGTTGATTAATTAGGTTGAGGCGTTTTCTTCCCCTTACTTTGGCCCGAGCATTCTAGATTTTCACCAAATATGGATTCATCCTCTGCAGTTAAAATATAATAGCATTTTATTTGTATGTGTTTATATTTAAAAAAAAAAGGGAATCAAGAAGGAGTGAGAATAAAAATAAAAATGGTTTTTTTAATGAGCAACTTCATCATATAACATTTCTATTTGAATAAAATGTTACTTCATTTGATTATTTTGTTATAGAAAAAGAAAAAGAAAAAACTTACGCTTAAGTTGTTCCTTTGTAAGTTGATCTTTATATTTATCAAAATCGAAAAAACTTTCAGGGATTGGAGGAGCATCAGGCTAAAAGAATAAAAAAGGTTAATTTTATTTAAGAAAAATCCTCTAATACTTCTACAACAATAATTAAACTTTACCTCATCATCAGGGTCATGATACTATGTTGTTAATTAAGAAATAAATGAGTTTAGATAAACAAAAACCTGTTCTTTTATCATTTAAACTTACTGGTTCAAGATAAGGATGTTTCAATGCTTCTTCAACATTAATACGCTTTGTTGGGTTAAAGGTTAATAACTTTTCAAGTAAATCAACCGCAGATGGGTTAGCATTAGGGAATAATCTAGCAAAAGGTATTCTTTTTTTAAAAGGTAAACTACGAATATAATCACGCGCTCTACGACTTTTGATACCATAGAAATCATCCATAGTAGGTGTACCAAGTACATCAAGAATTAACGTCAATTGATGATGATAATCTCTACCTGGGAATAATGGTTTACCACTCAACATTTCAGCTAAAATACATCCAACTGACCAAACATCAATTGCCTTTGTATACTCTTTAAATGTCAACATAATTTCGGGTGCACGGTACCAACGAGTAGCTACATATTCTGTCATAAATCCACTATTCTCATCCGCTGAATTAGCTGATCTTGCTAACCCCAAGTCACAAATCTAATAATGTGGTTTAGTACAAACATTGAAAAGTGTAATTACAACAATATAGAGGTTACTTTTAAATCACAATTGGCATTCAATAACAAATTGGAAGGCTTTAAATCACGATGAAGTACGTTAGCAGAATGCATAGCTTTAAGAGCACGAAGAGTTTGATAAGTAAAGTATTGACAGTGATCATCTGAAAGATCTTGTGTACGAATAACACGATGCATATCCGTTTCCATCAACTCTTGAATGAGATATCTAATATAAGAGTTCTCTTTCTTTTTAGTTCCCTTTCCCTCTTATTTATTTTTTTTTTTTCAAAGAAATACTTACACTTCTGTAAAGTCATCGAGTGACTTTGGTTTCATAATATCAAGGATAGAGATGATCTATATTATCAAAGATGAGTCATTTATGTCAGATGATGTGTGTTTGTAGTATATTACGTTTTCATGATTGAAATATTTCAAAAGCTTAATCTCACGAAGTGTTCGAAGACAAAACATGGCATGATCAAAAGGTAAAATACGTTTGATAGCAACCATTTGCCCTGTAGGTTTATGCACTGCTGAGCTATAGTGGTAAATTAAATATCATAATTACAAAATAAAAATAAAACTGCCACTCTTACCATACAACACCATAAGCTCCTTCACCAACAATATCAATGACATCGTATTGATCACCACCATTAAAGTGCTTTAAACGAGAAGCTATTTCATCCCGACGAGACATAGTCATATTTCTTTTGTTTATTTATTGAGTTTTTTTTTTTTTTTTTTTTTTCCTTTTGCCCTATTGTCAGTTGGGGGAAATAAAGAAAGAAAGAAATTGATAATAGTTGTAAACGTGTGTGTGTATTGGGTTTCTTTTCATATAAATTTTTTTGGACGGAGTACGAAGTCTTTTAGAAGATGGAAGTATATATGAATTGAAATGATAAAGAGAATAATGAAAAGTATGAATATATACTTTCAAAACCAAGTGAGACACAAAGATATAAGCTGTCATCCTATTTATTGGTATGGATAAAGATTGAGCTTGCTTGAATCTTGTTGGTATGACGGCAATGTCTCCAATAACTTTTTGTGTCACGGCATTTAAAAGTTCCAGTTGCAAAATTCGGGTTTGTACACCTACTAAGTTTTCAAAATTCTATACTAGACGACTTTGTCAGCTTCTATATTCTTCAATAGTTGAAGTATTCAATTCGATCACTTATATGCTTATATTAAAAAAAAATTCTCAAGAGATAGATCTTATCAATCACCTGGGGGCTCATAATGAATTGGGCACTTTCTTTATTGTTATTTTTTTTTTTAAAAAAAAAAAGGGATACTACTACTATTTGTCAAGGAAATCAAGTTTGTTCTAAAGATTTTATTTGCTTAGATAAGTTACTAAAGACCAACGGTTCTATTGTGCTCGGGCTTACTATACTAGGTCAATTGAAGCAGCAGTATTGTTATATTTTCATCTAATGAGTCTTTTTTGGTGTTTAACGTTGGCATTTTGATTTATGGTTTTTTAAAGTAGTAGTATCCTAAGACTAATCACCAAAAAGTTTCATAATCATACATATACATAATGTTTAAAGAGTAAGTTAGTAAAGAAAAATGGTATAACAATTTTCATAACAGACAATACAATTATCAAGATAAGGACAATAGATCCAACTTCTTCCTATGATATCCAATGGCTACTATAGTAACGAGTGTATAATTATACTCTTGATTTGTATTCACAAGATAATTTTGTAAAGGATTTTGTTTGCGTTCTAAAAATAGAAAAATCATGCAAATCAAGCCGCATCTTTTTATTTTCGAAAAAATAACCGTAACCATTGTCATAACTACATCTACAAAATTGAAATGAGCAGAATCTATTCAGCATTATGTATGCGCATATTAAAGCTTACTTTGGATTTTACATGGCCACGAATTCATATCTCTCATTCACAACGTCTTTAACATAAAAGCGTGTTATTATTTTTTGTTTTTTAAATAAATAAAAAAAGGTATCTAATTGAGGGCAGACGCATATATCAGAGCACAATTTAAATAACTGCTCATATTCCGCCACAATTTGTTTTTGTATACAATCAGCAATCTTCAGTCAAAACATTTAAATAATTGATCGGGAGGCAGCGTATGAAGTGTGATCATAAAACCTTCAATTTTTTGATAACATGACACAAGCCAAGTTTTCTTTTTAGCAAAATCAAGTATTGTATGCATTTTTTATCTGGGGAAATGTTGCAAAAATGCTTCAACGAGAAAACAAACGCTCAAAAGGTAACATTAAAGGGAACTTTCGGTGCACTGTCAGCGTCTAATGTATATGTTTAGCTTGAGTATACGTATAAAAAATATTAAAAGTATAAAAGATTACTTTTTATTTAATGTGGATTGAATACAATCTATATCAAATTAAATTAGTGTTATAAATCCACCTTTTACTGTACCTGACTTCAGATTTTCAATTCACCACCTTTATAAATTAAATTTAACTTACACTATAATTTAAATCAGATAAAAATATCACCTTCTCTTTATTATACTATAGATCAGATAGAACCATCTCTAAAAATTACAAATATCAAACATTTTAGGTAACATGCTTCAATAAAATCAATCAATTTACAGATTACTAGATATCGAAGTAATCATACTTATATATATATATATATTATCTTTTATTTTTATTCTTTGATTCCCTTGAAACTCGAGTAGCTCTCGTCTCGTTTCATTGTTTATCTTTTTACTTTTATTTCTTTACTTTGGATTCGTTCCCATATGTTTATTTACTTATAAATTTATATAAAATTATGTGGTGCTCACGCAGAATTGTATTTTATTTGGAAACCCTTCTATATAAAAACTATTCGAACCTATTTACTAATTTATCTTCCCTATCTAATTGACCAGAACGTAACAGTAGTACAAAATCTAGATCTGATTTTGACAAAAAAGAATTGTGACAGCTCAAGCTGCTGCTTTGATATACAAAAATATTAAAAAATAACGCTCCCGGGAAGGCTTGAACTTCCAACCTCCCGATTAACAGTCGGACGCGCTAGCCAATTGCGCCACGGAAGCTTTTTGTATTTGTGACGTTTTTATTTAGCTTTTTACCAGTTTAGTCAAGAGAGATTATTATCACGTGACTATCACGTGATACTGCTTGTAAGCGCATATATTTTTAATAATGGTGAACTTTGACAGTTGGTTTTTAATTTTTGGATGATATTTTTTTTTTAATTTATTTTTGTTGCTTCCTTTTTCTGCTTTCTTTTAAATTTACTTGATCAAGATCAAATCGTGTTTACTTTGGTTTATACGTTACTTTTTTTTATTACTTTACATCTATAATCAATACATCCTCCGTTCTAATATATTATTATCCTTATCATTGAAAATCAGATATAGAATTAATTTGAAAATAGGAAAAACTATTTAAGAAAATTACTATATCGAAATAAATAAAAACTTTAATCTTCTACTATCTGAATTTTAAGTCATTGTCATTTTTGATTTATCATTTTTTATTTTTTTTTAAATTACTTTTTGCAGATTTCGAAAGCTTACTAGTGCAATCTTTTTATCTCTGTGTCTATATGTTCTCATAACTTTGGTCTTTCAGTCTCCCTTTGTTATATTTTATATACTTGTTTATTTTTCTCGTATCCGTTACAAGGTAAACATAAAGACACACAGACATCTCTCAAATTTTGTTATTCTTTTTTTGTCTTATGGATATAATGTCTACGTTTTACTACGTCGTCGTCGTGTCGTCGTACCGTCATGCGTGAGATTAAGAAAGTCATCAGAAGACGTTTAAAACCGGTCTCACGTCTCCAGGAACTATAGTTGTCAAGATATAGTTGAATTTGTCTTTTTTATTTAATTTATTTAGGAAAATGTGGGTTTTATGTATGAATTTGTAAATACTTGTTATACCAATAATGTTAATTAAATAAAAGACTCCTTTAAAAGAATGCTCTGTTGAATTGAAAAAAAGTTTTATATTGCACATTTGTTCCTTAAAAAGTCGAGAATTATTACCAGATGAATTAAAAAAAAGAAAAAATATCAACTTGATAATTATACAGTACTTTTGAATAGAGGGAAACTTGGCGCACGATAATTATTAAGAACCATAGCCCATTTATAAGGGTATGGTAGAGTCTACTGATTCAGAGTTGGAACCGGAGCAGGAGTTTTACGGAATCAACCGACTCCCAGAGCCTTTCTGGCGTGTCTTCCTGTGAGCCCGTTGGCACGGGAAGGCATTTCTCCTGCTTAGTTCGCACCAACTACACAAAAAAAAAATATAATAAGTATTTGTACCCTTTTTACTTGACCTAATGTATGTTTTTATTTTGTATTGTACTGTTGCCCGTTAAAACTGACAAACTCTTTGTTTAATATTTTCAGCACTTGAACGTAGGTCTTTAACAGCGATTGCAAATATTTGAAACTAAATGGTAAAATACAAATGACTTTTTATTTAAACGTTAAGCGTTACAAAAAAAAAGGATAAGATGATGTTTCTTCAAGATATATATTAATTGTGTTATTGATTTTTTTTTACTAACGCGCATTTTAATTTAGTTTGGCCACATTTGTACAGGAAATAAATCCAATATTTAAAGCATTCAATTATACAGTCTAACCTCTTCTTTATTGTAAACACATTTTACTTGAATTATTGTAAGTCTGTATTATTTATTGTATACCATTTTCCTCTCTAACTTCTTTTCTCCTTGTTTAGCTCGGTAACTATCTTGGGCGCCTGACTATGATCCACACTAGTCACTGCTATTAGAGCTTTCAGTGAGACACATCGGGTATTATTCGTCATTTTCGCGACAGAAACCGTCATTGATGACTAGAATTGCTCTACGCATATTGTTTCTTACCTTCTTTTCCCGTTCTGCTCCCCATCATGACGGGCTCAATGATTGTTATTCCTGTAAAAAGCCATTTTGGGTGGTAATATCATTTCATTTACTGATATTCTTTTATTCAAATTTGCCAAGATATTAACACACTATAAAGTCAAAAACGGATATGATACGAAATTTAGATTACCTTCGATATGTCGTGCGCTGTGAAACCTGTGTCATGTAATCATTCCTAAACGGAAATTACTATCCTATAGCAGCAATCTGGATCAAGCTTTTCTCTTCGATACAAGTCTCTTTTTGGCATATAGCTCTTTGTAGTTACGGTTAACCTTGTTGGCGCACTTATTGCTCATACGTTGATTGGATCATGTTTTTTTATGATGACATGTTTAGGTGAAATGGCGCGTGTCGTTCTTTATTAATGATTTTGAACATTATGTTCTTAAGGTGGAAGGTGTTATCTTGTTGATAGATAGAAACCCGAAAAGAGCATGCAGGAATTGCGAAATCAATGATTTGGCTTTTTTCTTATAGATGCTACAACAAGAGCAAATGTAAATTTCAAATAACCTTTAAAATATTAGACCCCACAACCTCTCTTTATAATAACTTTCCCTTTGTACCGCTACAGTCAATAAAATAGGGGCCAATGCAACATAAATAAATCCTTTCCTTATCTAAAAAATACAATAAAATATGTATTTTAGTTTTGATTAAGATAAAAATTTCAGGTGAAACCTAATTCGGTTCTCTCGTTATATCTTTGATCGTCTTTCATTGCTATGTATTCACATTATATATTTTATTCCCACCTGAATACTTTAATAAGACTGTCACTTATAACCCATTACTGTTTTATATTTTTATTATGTTCAATATTATTTCAAAGACTTTAAAGACTTTATTTACTATGTTCTTTAAACTGCTTAATATTCTTGGAATCCTGCTATTGCTTAATCCGTCATTTTCTTTATTTAAAGGCCACTGATAATTATCCTTTAAATGTGAATATAAAGCATTACACAATTGACAACTTGCAGTCTGTTGCTCACCTTAAACAACTATATTTTTATTTTAAATCTTTTTAGGTACACTTTAACTTAAGCTGATCAAGTAATAATTCTTTTATAATAGCAAATAAATAAAAAATCAATTTCATTATGATGATGAGTTTATTAGGTTCTAGTTGTGGTATCGCACAATCATACTGTACGACACAGTTGGTAACAGGTGCTCTTTGTTCACAAGAGTGAACTCGTCTGTTGCAATTGCTGCTATTAGTGACATTTGCATTGATTCCTATACGACTAGTAATTAGTATAATCAATGTACAGCTCAGGATATCATATTTTGCTCCCTGTAAAAAATATTGAAGAAGAATCGCCTATAACATTCACAAAATATTAAATGAAATAGTCATTTATTATTATTGTGGACAATCAGTAATTAATGGGGGTTGATTTATTAAATAAAATGAAATTGGAAGAACCCTTCTAAACTAAAATAATAATACCTGGAATATCCTAATAATTGTGCTTAAATAAAAGGACTATCTTTCTGATGAGTTTAACTGGTCTATACTCAACTCTTCTGCTTTTGAATTAATATGTTCTGCTCTTTCGGATTGATCATATTATTTAAATATTGGTGGTGGTATCAATGTCCATCATTCGGGATACTTCTATTTTCTTTAAGACTTTCACAGACTATTTGACGTCTTCGTTCCTTCTGTTTTATTTACTTTCAAGAATGGTTTGTAACTTTTTAATTTTTTCACCTAAGTCTATACAATAAGTATCAATATAAACGAGATATAAATGAATATTTTGTTCACATATGTATACCTACATACGTTCATATTTTTTTCTTTGTCTAGTTCTTTAAGCTGAATGCCAATGAGATGATATATGATATTGGTAGTGCCTGGATTCAAGTCGCCTATCATACCAATATCTTTTGCTTCTTCTGGTGGCACTCCATTTTGTAATGCTAAACGTTCTTGCTCTGTTCGATAATGGCTAGTGACTATAAGTGGATGTACCATTGCTTGGACAATCTTGATTTTGGGAAAGATTCCTATTAAGGTTAAGAATTGTGGGGTTATAAACTGCATTTTTCTTGTCCTACAAGTTACAGGTTATTCATTACTGTGATTTACATATAAATCGAGTTTTCATGACTAGTACTTGTTGTTGAACTTGTTGCGATGCATAAAAAGTCATTATATAGTTTAAAATAATTAATAGGGTTGAATAGTTTTGATAAAAGAATAATATATGGTCTTCACAGGTATATAATATTGCTATAAGCTAAAATAATAATAATAATAAATTTTGTTATTTTTGTTAAATGAATATTATACACATACTATTTTTTTTTCTTTTTTTTACCTTTCTCGTTCATCCATCATTGTGGAAAAAGCATGGCCTCTTTTAATAGAGCCATCCATTGCCACCATATATAATATCATTGAATAATCCACCAAAAAAAAAAATAAAAAATAAAATAAAAAAAAAATAAGTGCAAGTATAACTAAGGTCAATGGGAGCACTTCAAGAGTGCAACCTAAACAATGCTGTGTATTAAAAAGTTGAAGGCAATTTACTTAATTGAACATATCTTCCTCTTAGAAACTGAAGCTTAAAGATATGTGAAAGAGCTTAACATTATATGAACGACCAGTTAGTATATTACAAGACACGTTTATTGTATTTACGATAATAATCCAAAATTTAAATCCGTGGTCTCAGGAGAATTAAACAATATAAATAAATATGCAAAGGTAAAAAGAATAAAAATAATCCTTTTCGCTTTTTCTCACACACTAAACTCTCAACAAGGCAGTTATCTTTAGAATACACAATATTTAATCATAAATACGCAAAACAATATGTCAGACATTCTGGAATCATATGGCGACGAACTTCATAGCATCAAGCTGTCAGAATTCATAATTACTAAGAGGTCTGAAATTGTCAACATGGAATATAATATGGAGATAACTTTTGTCAATCTAAAAAAATATTGGTGTCAAACCTGCCAGGAATTTACAAGCTTAAAAAAGATCAAGGTAAGATATGTTGTATGTACACTAAAAAAAAAAAGAAACTAATATGTTTGTAGTATAAAAATGATTGTAACGTGGTAGACTGGGCCGATTTATGCCTACAAATCAAACTTAACCAAGCGCGTAAAATCCATGACCAAACCAATGCAGACGCTTATATCTTAAAGGAGACTCTAAGGAAGAAAAATTTGGAGGAGTTCGCGTCTTTGCTTTTGAACCCAGATGTAGGTTTTGTGAACAAAACATAATACTATGATTTGTATATTAACCAATGTATCTTTAACAGGATACTTTTTTCAGGGATGTAAATGACTCATTGGAGGGAAAATCCATTGAGATTCAACAATTAATAAGTAACTACAGACATTCATCTGGCCACGAAAAAAATGTGGATAAACAGGAGTAGGTATCAAATAAGTTTATGTTAATATCTGCTCTAATTAGATCATGTAGTGTCTTGTACTTTGGAATAATTGATTTAGTAAGAACGGGTGAAAGCAGTGCAACAAGAAGAATATTAAAAGAATATCTTCCTTTAATAAGAGAACGTGTCAACACTGTCACAAATTATGACGTTAAAGCTAAGAATTTCGCTAAACAAGTATTATCTGATTCGAAGCTTAATAGAGAAAAGATCAAGAGAGAGAAGAAAAAGATCAAGAGAGAGAAGAGAAAGATCAAGAGAGATAAGAAGAAGAAGATAAAGGATAAGGAGACTGATGATATTTCTATCAAAAGTAATGTAATCAAGATCATTAAATTGGTTTTGAAGATGACCAAAACTTTTGACAAGGACGATTGGATTAATGCAAAGATGACTGAAAACGAGTTTACCACTCGGTTTCTGACTCCTTTAGGAGATTATATTGCCAAAGGAAATGATTGTGTTTTCCGACCTGGAGAACAATCCCTGGAATTAGTAAAGCAATATGAAAATAATTCGCTTAATGACGATGAAACGAGGCTTCCTGGCCCCAGAATTGACGGATTGATTATTTCTTCAATTTTAAAGGTCCCTTTTGTTTTATTTGAAGTCTCTGGTCCCCCTTGCGATGCTGCTGCTAATTATTCTCACTTCAAAGGCGATAGGAACAAAATTGCTAAAAACTTAAAGTTTCTTTTTAAGCAAATTATTACGTCTAAAGGTACACCGACGTTACATTCCTCAGAAAAAATCAAACTTTTCGGTGCTCACGTTTACAAAGATACGCTGTATATTTATTCTTTATCTATGCCTTTGTGGGATCTTTACGTTTTCAATTTGGAATTTCATGTTGCGATCCCCTCGAAAATTAATTTATTTCCATCATCAATACCCAAATTTATAAACAAGATTCACAATTTCCGTAACCTCATATCAATCTATCACAAGCAGTTGGCCGAGTTTTTCAAAACTCAAGATTATGGATTCATCCGATCCTGATTTATCGACATGTTTCTCTCCTTGTACTCCATATCGAAAAAGTTCACCTGAAAAAAAATTACCTCAAAAAAGAAAATATTCATAAATGAATCAATAACAATCTCTAGATATGTTTCGGTTTTTTATGTACTCCTTCTCGTATAGCACTCTTTTTTTTTAAAAAAAAAAACTACCGCCCTATTGTAATAAACGCACGGTTACAATTTTACGATGTTTTCCTTTTGTTAATATCTTTACTTTTTTATACATTTAAACCAAAAACGAAAAAAAAAACGACATAATAGGCAGACACATCCATCTGTGGTCGCTAGAAATGCCTGCCAAAGATGTTGAAGCTCTGGAACATTTATCACATACTGACATTCCAACTGATGTAAGCCAATTTGATAAGATCTTGAACCTTGAGAATATATTTGAAAGTTGAAAATAAATCAAATAATGTTTTGTAACTAACAAATATACATTAGTCCATCTTTTATTTTTTTAAGTTTTTTATTGTTGAAACTACGTTTTCAGATTTTGAAAGCTTTACTGGTGTAACTTTTCCATCTCTTTGTGTATATGTCTATCAAATAGCTAAAGTCTTTACAGTGTCTTTTTTATTATTATATATACCTGTTTATTTCTCGTTTCTACTAAAAGATAAACATAAATCCACGCCTTCTTGGATATCTCATTTTTTAATAAAGTTACACTTTTTTAGAACGTAGAAAATATACCAAAAAGAGTTGAGGGCTGAGAAAAAGTTTTGAACAAATTAGAGTTTTAAGAGAGGCTAAGACATTTATTTATGTATGTATGTACACTTGTTGAAAAAAGATGCAATTGCAAACACACGTACTTTTTTTTTGTGTTAGAGGATGATAAGTATATGAAAATTTCCTGTTTCCCGATAGACCATCTCATCCGATAAAGAGACAGAAAGAAGAAAAGATTCCAAGCAGATATGAAGTCTGATAATTGCTGGGAGTGGAAACACAGAGTACAATGCCTTTTTTTACTTGTGTCCATTCACCTTGATACCTTTTACAGAAATGGGAGAGAGATTAAGAGGCCGCAGCCGGTGACAGTTTTCCAGTTCCCTTCTTACTCTTGGCATAATAAAGTGCAGGTCTTTTTTCTTACACTCTTCTTTCATCTTGAACTACTCTTTATATTTAATTATTACCAAAAAAAAAAAACCACTATAAAGCAAATTAATAATTTCTTTAACTTTTTTATAACAAAAAAAGAAAATAATACACATCTTGTTTCGAAGTATATAAATAATAATGAGTGGACTTACAGCTTTTCTGCAAACAGAGCTGTTAACACTATCAAGTGAAGCAAGACGTAAGCATCCTGAAATAAAAGAGGTTTGTTCCTGAAAAAAATAAAAAAAGGGCTCAATACTTACTTATTTTATGTAGGCAGCAGAGCGCTTAAGTGTTATATTACGAAGTTTTAAAGAAAGACCTGGATATAGTATAGCTAACGGTAAAAACTAATAACAACTGAAAGCTTTGACATGAACTTTTTTCTTAACACATTCAAATAGAGTTGGCAAAGACAGAAGATGCTTTACGTCCGTTTGTATTAGCTTGTGAAACGAAGCAAGTTAAACTTGTTACTATTGCTATTGGGTGTATACAAAAACTTATATCTTTTCATGCTATACCAGAGGTAACAACAAAGAGAGAGAGAGAGAGAGAGAGAGAAGTTGTCATCTAATATATTCATTTAACATTTTTTTAAAAAAAAAGACATCTGTTCGGACAATCTTGAGAACGTTAACAGATATTAGTGTTCACGGAGTAGAAATTCAACTAAAAATATTACAAACTGTTTTACCCTTATTAAATAATTATAGAAGTGTTCATGACGATATATTAGCAGAGGTAAAGAAATACCACAAAAAGATAAAACGATAAAAAAAAAAAGATATGAACAAATATACAATTATTAGGCACTTTTAATCTGTTTTCGGTTACAAGATTCGAAAATAGTTGTAGTGAATAATACAGCAGCAGCAACGTTACGTCAATTAGTTATATTTGTATTTGATAAGGTATCAAAAGAAGATTCGATGGGGTTAAATAAAAATGATGCGGATCAACAAGTAGAGATTAGTACGGGAGAAAAGATAAAGTTACATCCCTGTGCAAAGGATGCTTATTATTTATTCCAAGATTTATGTTTATTAACAAATGGAGATCATCCAGAATACCTTCGATTGAATCATTTATCAAAGACCTTTGGATTAGAATTGATTGAAAGTATATTGACGAACCATTATGAGTTATTTCGAGAGGTATAATCAAGTAACAAATACATATATATATATATATATTTATTTGATTCAGAAAGCTAATATGTAAAAAGTAGCACAAGGAATTAAGCGCAATTTTGAAAGAACGAGTATGTCCCATGTTTATAAAGAACTTTTCAGAAAAGAACGAATTTCCACAAACAATGCGATTAACACGTGTAGTATACATCTTAATTAAACAATTCAGTGAAATCTTGATTATGGAATGTGAAATCTTTTTATCAATGTTTGTCAAGATTTTAGAACCAGAGAATCCACTTTGGCTTCGTGTGTTGGTCATGGAAATATTTAGAGGTGTTTGTAGTGATGCTGCATTAACTTGTTCAATTTATAATTGGTATGATCGTCAGAATAGTGCAACCAATGTCTTTCGAGATATGATTACTGGCTTTGGTAGACTAGCAACTGAGAAACCTCAATCAATTGGAGCACATCAAGGTGGAAGAGATAGTTCAGAGTATAGTTCAGGAAATAATCATGCTTCTCATTCTCATCAAAATGGAAATTTTACTTTGGATAGCCTAAGTACAACAACTTCCACAATGCGTATTCAATGGTAAGGCAGACAGAAAAAAACATCTAAAAAAAAAGACATATGTCTAAATACATTTACTTTTTTTTTTACTTAGTATCGATCAATTGGATAAAGCAGATCCTCCAACAATTCCTGATACATATATTTTTTATTTGGCTTTACTTTGTTTAAATTCGATTGCAGATGGATTAGCAGGATTTGCATTACCTCGATTTTCACCTGGCGCTATAAAACCTAAAACAGAACAAGAAAAAGAAAAAGAACAAGTAACAGAAAATGATTTATCTCTTGTAACAGATATGGCCAATGTAGCCTGGCCAGGTCTTTTAGCAGCAATGTCTTTTTACTTGACTGCAAATCTAGATGAAGATTTATTTCAAAGCACTATGAGATCTTATCAAAACTTTACAAACGTATGTGGTGTCCTAAACTTGGTCACTCCAAGAGACGCTTTCTTGACAAACTTGTGTAGAAATTCGGTTCCCAATATTCCATTATTATCTTCAGGTTATGTCTCAACTACTCCATTAATTAATAAGACCCCAAGTACAACTAATATCAATACCACTTTATCTTTGCCGGGTACAACCACTGCTGTTTCATTCACTGATTTACCTGTACATCAACAACAGGCTTTAGCTAGTATTACCTTGAATGATAAAAACTTGTATAGTTTACGTGTCTTGTTGAATATCACCATGTTTTTAAGTGGCATGTTGGGTTCTTCTTGGTACCTTGTATTAGAGACATTGCAATTAGCTGATTTCTTATTGTTTAATCGACCTGTGCCTAAAGGAGGAACTGGTGGAGCCGGAGGAGCAGGTGCAACTTCAGTGACAAGTGGAAATGCAAGTACATCTGTATCATCTGTTAATTTAAGAAGAACTCTGACTGGATCACCTGCATCATCTAATACAGTGAATCAACTGAGCAGTGAGTATAAAATATCAAAGTAGATTATTGTATATTAACTTAATTATAGCACAACCAAATAGCAATCAATTAATGGATGCAGACCATCTTACGATTATTAGTGCATCATTTCATCGATTATTTGAAAATAGTAAATACTTGGACGATGAATCATTTATTGCGTTTGCATCTGCTTTATGCCGTATGAGTTCTGAAGTAACTGGCACACCATTTTCCGATACAGAATTAACTTCAACCAGTAGTAAATCCTCCCGCGCCGTAAGTTTATAATTCATTTATATATATTTTTTTTTTTAAAAAAAAAAAAAAAAAAAAAAAAAAAAACTAAATCTATGACTGAATAGAAAATATTCAATGGTAGATCATTTGCAGTAGATAAATTAGAATACATTTCATCATTGGATATGGGAAGACTTATGAATACCAAAAAAGATTCATCAAGTAAGATATGGGAATTAATCATTCGTCATTTAGTAGCTACTGCCAACTATCCATCTACACCTGCATCCATTCGAACACAATGCTGTGACGCTATCTCTGATATTATCTTAACTGCTATGAATTATGTACTTTCTGAATATAAACAAGTAGATGAAGAGACTCAAACTCGTCTTTTAGTTGCTTTAAATCAATGTATTACTAGTAGTAATATCAATGAAGAAAGTAATAAGGATTCCAAGGCTTTTAGCGAGGTCCAAAAGATGGGTCTTGAGACTTTGAATAATTTGTTACAGACTTCAGGGCATTCTTTTACATGCGGATGGGGTTTGATTTTTGACATGTTAAGACATGTAGCTGTTTGTGCCATTGGACTACCTGCTGCTGAGATACATCATTATGGTAGCGATGACGACGACGAGGAAGGTGAGGGTGTTTCAGAAGAAGAACTAGTCAATAATATTCAAGAAAGAACGAGTGTAGATACGACTGCGTCCTCAATTGTAGCAGGAAGTATGATGACAGCTACTGGACCTAATAAACCAGCCACCGGATTAATTAAAGTAGCATTCTCCAGTCTTCAGTTAATCTGTACCGACTTTTTATCATTACTTTCGCCAGACTGTCTTCGACAATGTATAGCTACACTTGGATCTTTTGGTATGCAAAGTGATGATTTAAATATTAGTTTGACAGCAGTTGGACTTTTATGGAATTTATCTGATTTTATTCAAACCAGAAGAATTGAACTTGCTGCATTAAGAAATGAGACTGGTACAACCATATCAGATGAAGAAATCGATAAAGAAAATATGAATATTGATTTAGCATTAAGTCAAGAAGATGATAGTAATCCAAAGACATACAGTATACTTTGGATGTTACTATTACTTCAATTAAGTCATACCTGTATTGATTGGAGACCTGAAGTACGTAATGGAGCAAATCAAACACTATTTAGAACAATTACAATGAATGGGCATATATTAGGTCCTCACCTTTGGAACGCATGTATTTGGCAAGTTTTATTTCCATTATTAGATTCAATCAAAATGTCATCAATTCGAGCAAGTAAGATTTCTCATTCTAAAATATCTTCACCGAATAATAACGATAGAGATTCATCTGGATTCATGTTGCATCATTCAAGAGATACTGCTGATAAACAATGGGATGAAACAAAAGTATTGATCTTAACTGGTGTCTCTAGTATATTCCAAGATTTTCTTAAAGATATCTATCAATTGAAACACTTTCCAAGAGCATTCACTTTATTACTAGCTCATTTAGAAGATTCTTGCTTAAGGTCAAGTCAAGAAGTTTCTTTAGCAAGTATCAAAAGTTTCAAGACAATCGTGACAATTTCAAATGATTTTAAGGATCCCATGATCTTAATTGACTTGTGGCGTAAAGCCTGGAATACATGGGAAGTGATTGGATATGGCATCAGTCAGTCTATGAATGCAGATGATTTAGCAGAAAGAAAACAATCGTCATTATTATTAGGTGATGAAGCCGAATTACATTCATTAACTCTCTCATTATCTTGTTCAAGTGCTGCACCTATTTCTGAAGATTTTACTCAAGATACATTAACTTCTTTTGTTAGTATGTTTATTGACCTTTACCATTTAATCTCGGATACATTTACATTAGAGGACGTCAGTTCATTACTAAGTGTACTTCGTAACGTGATGGTATACTCTACCAGCCCTCAATATAGACCAGATGTAGATCACGTTTCTCCCTTACAAGAAGCTGTACTTGAAGCTGTACAATCCTTAGACATGAATTCAGACGGTGTACCTCCTTTAGTACTTGCTGATCTTGCAGAGTATATGACATTAGCTTTCCTAAGTCCACCGGAAGATGGATCAAATAAGAATCGTGGGTATATACCCCCAAGTCAACGCAAATTCTCTACTGTAACTTATATTGCCCTAAATAAGAAATGCAGTAGCTTGGTTGCAAATTTGTTTCGCTCTTATGCAAAGAGTTTACCATTGTATACGGAGGGTGTATTTGAAAGAGTGATTGGTGCTTATGGTTTACCTATGAAACTCAAATACGATTGTCCTCCTTCTTATAAACATGGGGATGATAAAACTCCTTTATGGAAGTTGGCTACCGATGGATTATTAGAGGTTTTAAAAATTGGTTTAGAAAGCTTAGAAGATTTTGGTGAAGGTAATCTTTTATATTATTTATTACTGCCTTGTTTAGGATGTAAATATTTATTTTATATATTATTATAGATGTACCCGATGAAAGATTTGTTGGTGTTTGGCGTACACTGGTAGATATTTTAGAAGGCAGTTTATTATCACCTAGTTCACCTCCTGAAAATATGAAAATTGAAGAACTAGATATTGACGAACATTTCGATATTTCTGTATTAAATGTAATACAAAATGATATTGTAGTTCATATGGGGCCTCGTGTACCTATTGAAATAATTGAAAAGCTGGTAAATGTCATTAGAGAAAGTTCTAGACTTTATTATGTAGAAGATGTTATGATTGAGGAGAATGGTACTATTGCTGCTGGAAAATTATGTGATAGATCCAGTGATATTGTAGGCACTACAGGAACCATTGTACCTGTCATGAAGGAATCTTTTGCTTATGCTTCATTGATGACTTTATTTACATTATGTTCAGCAGAGAAACAAGGTGAATATATATATATATATATATACGTTTGTTTCAAGCTTATTAACTTTTTTTAATGATAGATTATCTTGAAGTACGTAAACGAATTGCCAAGGTCGCTATCCCAGTATTACTTGAAAGATGTGAAATTGTACTTAAAAACTATACGGTAGATGAACCGTTACTAGGAAGATGTCCGTTTCCAAGGTACTTGATGGGGTGAGAGCTTTGATTTTTTGTAAAAAAAAAAAGGGGGAGTGAGAGTGGGAAATAGAATGAAAAAGCTTTGAAAAAATAATTAGGGTTTTCATTTTACTAACGTACCTTATTTTTTTAAAACAAACAGAGTACGTAAAGAAGAAATGCTCTTTTTTCTAAAGCAATCCATTCAGTTGAAACTACAAGAAAATATTCTAACAACAGATAGCCAAAGTAAGTTTAATTGAAAAAAAAAACACACAGACATCTGACTTTATAAAATAGATGTTGTGAAACAATTGCTTTTGTCTGGACCGAGAGCTCATCTGTTTTATTTGTATCCTTCTTTGTGTAGTATGATTACTTGTGAAGATGATGTAGTGGTTGGTTTAATTAGAGAATGTTTGCAGGTTGTTGGCTTGGAAATGGGTTTATCATCTTCTGTATAAATACAATATATATTACACACTAATTATGACGTTTTTATATATAAAATGTTTCATTATCATTTATATGAAAGTTATTTTTTTTTTAATTTCTTATTTTATTTTACATGGTGTTGTTAAATTGTTGTTCGTTGTGTATGTAGTAAATGTATTTATAAAAGTATATAGATGGAAAGTGTAAATGAGGTAAGTGGTTTTTTAGAAGAAAAAGATGTGTGTTTGAGAAGAAAAAAAAAAAAAAAAAAAAAAAAAGGAAAGGAAATTACAACTAAAAGAGAGAAGTATATGTGTGTTGATGTGTCTGGAGAAGAAAAGCTCTACTGTTTTTTTACCATAAGATAAAAAAACATATGTGTTGTGTATAAATTTGTAGAAAAAAAGAAAAGAAAAAAAAGAGTATGATTTGATATAAATGGTATGAATGTTAAAAGGAAAAAAAAAAGGAGTTTTACTCTGAACTCATACTTTCTAATTCATCATCTTCATCTTGATCGCTTGAAATTGTGGCGGCAACTGCAGCATTTATACCGTCATCATGCTCACTACTACTAACTGATAATGCAGAGTAGTTGAAATTAGGATTGTTATTCGCAGTAGACTGGCTATTATTATAAGGATAATTATTACGATGGTGTTGATTTACATCATTATTTCGATATTGTTGTTGTTGTTGCTGTTGTTGATATTGGTTGTTATTGCTATTATCAGATTGTCTACCAATCCATTTCTTCAACATCTTTTTAGCCACCATTTTGCCTCTTAGTCTATCTGTAGTAGCCTTTAATCGGTCATTTTCAAGACGCAATTCTTGTAATTGACGTTCAAGTACAGCATTTTGTTCAGAGAGCCTTCCAATCATAGATCGCATCTCGTTTTGTTGTTGGTTTTTCTTTTGTCTATATTTGGCAGAGGCTGCTTTGTTTCTAAGTCGACGCTCTTGAAGAGTTAAAGGTGGTTGAGATGGGTCTTGATCATCTAATAATTCATCTTCTTCATCTTCATCCATCATAATACTATTGATTCTTTGCTGTTGCTGTTGAGATTGATAGTGTTTTTGTTGTTGCTGCTGCTGCTGCTGCTGCTGCTGTTGTTGTTGTTGTTGTTGTTGTTGTTGTTGTTGTTGGTGGTGGTGATGGTGATACATTGACCGTTTTGGAGATAAAGATGAAACAGAAGAAGAAGAAGGAGAAGAAGGAGCAGAAGATTCAAATAATTTATCTTCGGGAGAAGTAGGTGGAGAACGAAATAAAGAAGAATGATATCTTAAAGGGTGATGGTAAGGGTGGCTAGGTGCAGATGCTCTACGCTCCATAGCTTCTTTATGATATAATTTAGATGTACTGGATGAAAACATGGGAGCAGCAATAATTGAGGAAATTGACATTAATTTTCCTGGTTGTGCTGGTGTATTACTACCAATACTACTTGTACTGCTGTTACTTGAAGTTGATAACATACATTCATTATTATTTCTAGATTTGACTGATTGCATTTTTTTTAGTATATAAAGTGTTTGTGTTTTTAAAAAAAGAAGAAAATAATAAAGTATATAAAAAAAAAAGAGAGAGAGAGAAAAGGTGAAAATAGTATTTATATAGAATAAAGCCCTTAAATGTATAAGCACGACCCATTTGAAAAACTATTTATAATCCACAAAAAAAAAAAAAAAAAAAAAAAAAAAAAAAAGTCATCTAAACAACATACACACCAAGGATTTACTCTTTGTTTATAAAAAAAATAAACCCTTCCTTGGTATGGTTAAATTAAAGAAATTTTTTTTTGAATTTCTAATTAGGATAATTCTTATTTCGACGACATCCCTTCTCTCTATCTATTCTCTCTCTACTCATCCCCCAATCCTGCATCAGCCAGTGTATTGTGCGTAAATAAACAGTTTTTTGGGGGAGAAGGAGAGTGGAGATAGAAAAAAATAACTGTCGATCCGCCTTTGAAATACTATTGTGGCTAGACACACTAAAAAGATGAGGTGAAATGTAAGTGTATGATAAATATATACATATAAAAAGGCAAAGAAAACATAAATATACAAGCTTGATACATTTCGTCTGTTAATAGGAAGTGTACATGTATTATTTATACACAAGATGTACTAGTATCATATACAATCATGAGTGCATGTTGTGTACAAGTGTTGTCTTGTAATGATAACCTTTACGCCTTTTTTTTTTTTTTTTTTTTTTTTTTTTTTTTTTTTTTTTTTGATGGTAGGTTTTGGAAACAGATGGTCTCAAATGTCTCTATTAAAATTTCAAGTTGAATCATTCAGTATCCCATGACATTTATTGTTATTCTGTCTGTCTGTACCTTTTTTAATCTTTCCCCCCAAAAAAAGCTTTAATCCTTTCCCCCCACGTTCTCAAAAGTCTGTTAACTCAAACCTTATTCATAAAAAAAAAAAAAATAACAAATATATACACAACAAATTCTTGTTTCATCTTGAAATATTATCCTGTCATATAATCATTCTCGGATGAGTTTTTTTTATTTTTTGACGATGTTTATCGTGATATGTCCGTGTTGTGTAGTCTTATTTATTATAGTCTATTATAGTAAAATATGAAATTGTAATTTCATCATTATGTAACCATATAGTGTGTGTATGTTTGCTTTATTTATATATAAAATAGCTACTCTTTTATTTCTAATATGTGGGGTAGATGATCAAATCGATCGCGTTGATTTTTATGCATTTTTTTAACAAAGCAATTGGAACTCTGTCGTATGGGTTCGTCATAAGTTATCGATAACAAGTATATATCTTTCTTTCTCTCTATCTCTCTCTTATTTTATTACATACATATAAGCCCCCACTTCTTATCTCATGATGTTTGAATCAGGTGAAATTATTATAGTTTCAATAGGAATATAAACAACAACAAGAGACGCAAGGTTGGAGCAAGCAAAAGCAGCAGCAGACCATACTAAAAGTCATTCTATAAAAACATCTAGCATGATCAAATGTGTGTTTCAAAACAATCTTTTTAAGGTAGTACACACCCAGTATTCGTTTAATCGATTACCAAATTCTGTATACATATATGAGAAAATAAAAAGGTGCTTTTGAATTGGGGAAAAGCTAGTAGCACATTTTCTGTATTATATTCTCGGTTGAAAATTAAGTCAAGAAAAAATGTGTGGCAAGATCATATATATAAATAAGAATTCCTATTTCTTTAGTTTGCATACGCACATGTATAAAAGTAATATGACAGATTTCTCTCCTCATCTTTTTTTTTATTCTTTGCGTAATTCAAAATAAAAACTTGATAAAAAGGTAGAAAGATGATCGACTACTTTATCAATGCTATTTGTACTATACTTAACAAAGCTTAGAAATCAAAAGAATTGTATGAATATAAACTTTTTTTTTGACTTTGTGTCATATGTTGTAATTTCTGTAGAAATTCTTTAAAGCCCTCTTTTTTTTTTTTTTTTTTACTCTTACATATATTTCTTTCTCTCGTTTTTTCCCCCTTCTATCGTGACAATAAATAATTCTCAATTTATAAATGTCTATCGTACCAGAATTGATCGACCGATGTATACTTATCTTCGGTTATTGCATAAGATTATGTCGCATTGAAATAACAAACGTATTTTTTTTTCTGTTTTATAAGACAAAATAAAGAGAGATAAAAAAAAAACAATCATAAAATAGAAAACCACTCTTTTTTTTTTAAAAAAAAAAGAAGCACATAAGTCTTTATTTAAATATATAATAAAAAGGGGGGTTATGGGGAGGTGGAATAGGATATGATATAGAATAAGAAAACATAGAATCATTTTATCTTTTTTTTTCTTCTTGCTTTTAATGCTATCATTGCTCATAACGCATATTAAAACGTTGAAAGCATAAGAGATTGCGAACAATTGCCAAGTAAAAATCTTGACAAAAATGAAATAAAATAATATAAGCTTCATACTTGTTGCATATACATAGTTTATATTTGTATATTGAAAATTTTCCCGGTCCCCCTGTATATGAAACATACTCTTTTTTTTTTCGCAACATCCTTTTCTGGGTATTATAGATATAATTTATTCTAAAAAAGGTACTATTTTATGACAGCATTTTATTCTAATATATAACAGTGTACCCATGTTTGAACTGTATCCAGTAAAAAAAGAAAAGAAGAAAAATTTTAAGCGTTACAGTTGTTCTTTGGTCATGACATGTGTTCTATACACAAAGCAACAATAATAAAGCTTTTTTTCCTCCAATTATCATTGTGTATACACACACATACACAGAATATTAGGTTTTTAAAGTTGATCCACTTCGTGCACGGGATATTTTTTTTTTAGAAATCCTCTTTTTTTTTTGTTCTGAGTGCATTGATTTGGCTCACATTTTTATTTTGGTCCAACTCCTTGCATGTTTATTTATAAAGAAAAAAAAAATACGGGTCTGTATCAAACATCGCCGTTTTAAAGTTTGATGTGTCATTTGATCAAAGTGTGTAAACCACGTTACTTCATAAGCCCGTCGTGGCTCTTTCATATTTTTTTATTTCCTTAAATGATTGTTCACTCTTTATACACTTAACATAAATACCTTGTATGAGATATTTATAAGCTTATACTTTGAAATGTAAAATGTAGTCGATTGACTGTAATTCAATGCAGACGATCAACCAAGTCGGACGAGTTTTATATATCTCAGGATATATCCTAAAAAAAAAAAAAAAAAAAAAAAAAAAGACAGTAATGGATGATTCTATCTTCTTGAATTTATCGTTCATTAAGCATACATATGTTGGAGCTCGATAATAATTAGGCAACAAAAGTTCTTATATTTGTTTATAATGTGCCATTCTTAATACGATAAAAAGTCATATTTGCATTTATGCTCCCTTTTTTTTTAATTGATTCATTTTCTCATATACTTATGCTCAATTGAATCTAGACTTTTGAGTATAGTCTCTCTTATGATTCTTGACAATATGATGTGTGCGTATATATGTACTCTAATTTCTTATTGCCTATTTAAATAGAAAAACTTAATAGGCATTATTTATATACAATGAGTTTAAGGATTATATGCGAATGTGTTTACACATGATCACTTATATTTTCATATTATGAGAGTATATCGTTGTCTTTTAGTCTTTCTTTTTTTTTTATATATACGACACTTTCAATCACATCTTTGTTAGTTTATTTTGTACAATCGTTCACGGTTTTTAGAAAAAAATAAAATCTATCTAAAAGGGAATATGGGGGCGGGGGTTTTGTTTTTTTTTGGTTTTTTTTTTTGAATGACTAGAGGTAGGAAGGGGGAGAGAATAATTACAAATTCGAGGACAAATTCAGTCCGGAATCGAGTTTATCAAGCAGACGGGTAGCAGTTGCAACAATATTATCACCAAAGAAGGGGGTGTCGTGGAATATAAAAGCCCAATGGGCGGATCATATAGCCTGAAGGATGCGGATAGTCATTTAGGAGGAAGAAAGTGAGGTGACGGTAGTGATATCTTCTGGACGAGAAGATTTAAAGATCGAAGATCATCAGGTAGAGTGGCCAGAAAATCGGGAGGAGAGGAGCCGAGAGAGGCGAAGAAATGTTCCACCGTCGATTGGTCATTAGACTTTTTTTATCCACGAAATCGGAGTAGTAAAACTGACGTTACATTTCGAAAACTCGAAATTACCAAAATGGAAATGGTCAAAAGTTGCGTTACGATACTCGTACCTAATATCTCTTTTCTCTTTTCATACTATCAAAGACTACCTCCTCTTAATAAAAATGTCTACCCATCACCTTTTAACTATTTTTGAGATCTTGACGGAGAGATTAATTAACCTCATTGAACAAGAAACAGAAAATGAAGACGATTTATTCACTCGATTAGGTCGTAATCACAGAGCCTATGCCTTGCACAATCGCCAAAGGTTAGAACTGATCCGACAGTTCCTGTACTGGTGTTTAAATCAAGATTATATGGCAACACTTTTATGTTCAAAAAATATAATAATGAAGTGCCAAACGAAAACTTTTCAGATGAATCTATAATCAAACTGGATATGATTTTAAAGTTTTAACGGTGATAGCTTTGCTAATTTGCAATACAGAAACAAAAGCTCAAGTATTAAAATTCATTGATGAAGTATACACTACCGAACCTATTATTGATGATATGTATACCTTAAAAATAATATCAATCTCAGAAATATTTGCCAAAATGGTACAATGTTCAACATATTTTTAGCAAAACAACACTCAACGGCTTCAACTCATTCTGCGGTAAAAACAAATTAGACTTTATGAAAGGTAAATATTTACGAAAAAGATCGAGAGACAAAACTGGTTCTTATAACCGACTTTGGAGTCTTTATGTTTTAGAAGACAAATACCATGATAAAGTGAAGGTTTTTCGTATTGGCTTCCTTATCGACTTTTTGTTTGTAGCAAATGTGATTAAAGTATATTAGAATCTAATGAGAAATATTAAGGATTCTTGAAGACGCAGAAGAAATTAGGTATATAAATAGTGGGATACGTCAGAAAGTCATCCTGTGACAAAAACGAACAAAACAGAACAAGACTCATAAAAAGAATGGTTGATAACTTACGAAGTCAGCCGATAGTTGATAAAGTCTTTGTCTCAAAAACTTCCGATGCCGATCAGCCATTTTACCAACGAGACATCAATGCAGACACCATAGAGGAGACAGATGGCACCACGGCAGGTAATAGGCGGTACATGCTGGAGATAATCTTGAATTAATATATTCTGCCTTTTAAATATAGAATATTTCCTTTAGGTTCAAGAAATTGATAATGATATACAATGTTAAACATGTATATTATTATGAGGGGATAACAGCTTTTTATTATAATGTTTAGTTTTATATCCCTGATCTGCTTATATTTATATAAGCAGAGATGATGCAACAAATACGACAGTCCACACATATGATGATAATTATATGAGAATATAATGTGCTCGTGTTCACAACATGTTCTAATTACAATAGTTGCTAAAAATAAGCACAGGCGTGATCATTCAAAATTTACATTCATGGGGTCAAAAGTTTGAATTTCATAAGTAGTACTAGACTCGTCTTCGCCCAGCCCTCCATAATCTCTTTCACTTTCGACAGAAGAGCTCATATCATCATAATCATAATCATCATCATTGCAAAAACAAGCAGGCACACTAAATCCAGTAATTTCAGTCACATCATCTACTTCATACTCGCGTGATTCATAACCGTCTGCAGCTTCAATACGACGACCTGTATAGCTATTTAGAAAATAGTTATAGCCCTTGTAATTATATTTTATATAGAATGACTTTATTCCCGCCACACAAGATTCCAAATATTTGAATAATGGTATTGTTCCAATTTCCGAAAATGATTCTTCCGGCATCAACCTTTCTATCTGTAAACACAAGTAATCAGCGTTCTTTAACCTCGTTGCAATATATTCGAGTGTCTTTATATCCATCTCAATCACTTCAATACATAATCTGAACATATCCGAGCTCTTTGAGTAATTCACAGTAGTAGCATCATCATCGCTATTGTCTTCTAATACTAATGAGTCGATACTGACTTTTCTAAACCCACGCATTTCGAATCTTTTCAATTGAGGTACAGCTTCTAATAGTCGATGAATATCAATGTTCGAAATAGGCGGCCTCCATCCTTTTCCGAGAAGGTACAAATTTATCAATTTTGGAAACTGCCTAATGAAATCTATAAAGTCATTAAATTCTATATAATTTGGAATATCGTCTAAACGAACGATAGAGAGGCTTGTAATTGTTGTATGGTATTTTAGGCAAAGTTGTAGATAAGCCTGTCGAGTAGCAAAATTACAATGACTCAAGTTAAAAGTATCAAAGAATTGAAAATAATCTAGTTGTTGAACTCCGTCATTAACTACTCGTACGTAATGAAAAATATCCATAAAATTGAAGTATACTGAGATCAAGTTGGGACATAAAAGGAGAATATCATACCATATCACACTATATTTTTTACGATCAGGAGAAGGTGTTTTGATTGATTCATATACTGTAATTGACTCTATTTTGTGTCCAAACGATGCTACATCATTTAAAAGCCGTTGTAGCGTGTCTTCGTTTGCATGGATTTCGTGTTTCTCACTAAAGAACTCTAGTGCAACATATTGCCATCTTTTACACACGGATAAACATGTTTTAACATCTTCTTTTATCACTCTCCCTTTTTTTTGTGAATACTGTCCTTCTTTTGCAAGATTTTCGAAAATTAGCTTTAATATCTCATTCGGTAAAGCTTCATATGACATTTCATCCATTTTTTTTTTTTTTTTTAGAAGTATATTGAGTTTTTAAACGAGAGAGAAGAGATTAATAATATTTGATATTCTTATCGTCCCGGAAAGTTTTTTTTTTAAACATTCCTAGAAAAAGTTATTGTTTATCATAATTATATTGCTACATACATGCGCTCCTTTCAAACCAATCCAAGATTCATATCTTTCACTATGACCTATGCGGTTTCTTTTCCAAAAATTGGTGATATCTACTGTCATATTAAAAAGGGTACATATAACAAAAAACAATTTTCTTAGACAATGAGGCTGTACAATCACCTACAACAAATAAGTACCACCCTATAATTCTGAAAGGCTATGCAGATAATGCATACATCTATTATACTGATTGTTGAAAGGAATTCCTTAATAGGTGGAATAAAAAATAAAATATCATGTAGAAAAAACTACAAGGAACATATTGATATAACTCTTTTTTTTTTAAAAAAAAGCAATTTAAACAAGTTTTGGTATAATCAAAATTCTATTGCGTAACCTTTATTTTTTATTACAGCCTTCATTCATACGTTGAGGCATAGAATCAATAAGCTTATTAATATAATCAAAGTCTAAGTTCTTCCACTCACAGGCTACAATCATTTTCAAAGCTGTTATGCCTGTTACATTATGCAAACGTCGTTTCTCTACTGCTTTCATCTTCATCCAAACATTCTCTCACAATAAGATCTAAATCAGAAGGAGGCCGATTTAAATAAACCATATCTTCATTTTTCTTCCAATTTCGAGCAAGTTTTGACGTATAAATGGGTGCATTATCTTCTATAAGAATCGGTGAGTTGGTGTATAGCTGTTGTAGAAGTCCTTCAAAACAGGTTCATATACTCAATTTATAAATGAAACACTGGTTCTTTCACCTTTCTGAAAAATCACCAACGGAGAACGTCAGTTGTAAGAAATACCACCCCAAACAGAAAAGGAAGATCGTCCACTCTGAACCGTTGGCGCCAAACATGACAGAAGAATGACTTCATTGGGACTACGCCGTACACAAACAATGCTAGAACAACGACTAGTTTGAAAGCTTTTAATTCATCCGTAAATATTACTCGATACCAGTCTTTCAATGTATATACTTGCATTCATATCGACATTGACCATAATTTTATCAAGAGTATCATGTCTATTATTCAGTGCATGGTGTTTTAAAGCTCTTCACTGTCTTCATCTGTAAACTTATTTGGTCTTCCAGGAGTTGGTTTTCGTTGAAAAGGCGATGTTTCTTCATAACGTTGAATAGCACATCTGATAATAGCTCTACCGGAAAAATTAAGTTCACGGGCAATTTCAGAGATTGAAGCGCCTTGGTTTTTTCTAAAAACTACCCAGGCAACGTCATAAATTTTGAAAATGTCGTGCGGATTGTCCTGCGTCAAGTTTTCCTCCATAAAAATCTTCTTTTCGATTGTACATATTGTACACACGCCGTATGAAGATTCAACCGCAGTTATCTTCGTTCATAACTATGAACGAGAACCTTGTCATAGAAGACATAATAAGAAAAAAAAAACGCGTTTCGGCTATGGAAGTTGAGAGGATTTAGAAAAAAAAAAAAAAACGTTTTGAAGACAATGTATTATATGAAGGCGACCCACCAGATTCTAAAAAAGTAAACTGGGTCGCTTTAGTAGAAAAAAGGCATGAAGAAGGCTAAAGAATTCACTATCCAAGAGTTGAAAATGAAGAGGACCTTTACACTATTAGATGCATATGAGCAGGAGAATAATTCAATTGCAGAGGCTATTGCTAGCGATTGGGCTGAGAGCAGTCAAAAGAAGGTATACAACTAAAACTAGTCATCCTCCTATAGTAATAGCTAATTAATATCTCAATCTACGTAAAGAGAGGAAGAATAGAAGAAGATGTCAAGAAAAGGAAAACAGAAAGAAGTAATAGTTGCGCTAGAATCCAGTGAAGAGTCTGAGGACATTGGTGATTCTATAGCTTGTGTACCATTTCTCCAAGTCAATTATAATGATAATGACTTGGTGATTTCAAGGTTCCCTTTTTTTCTTATTAATTTATAAGATAATATCTCACCATTCAAAGCCTTTGAAAGGGTCAATTAAATGAAATGAGCCATATTGTCAGATCAGTCTCAGCAACCTATTCTGCTCATTATGATCACCAAGAGAAGATGTGGTTGTGTTATGGTACGTTGAGTACAAATTAATACTGTAAGATTTTAGGACGTGTATTCTAACGCAATCCTTTATTTACTTAGGGACTTTTACCAGTTGGGTAAACAAACAAAAGATGGCAGATCCGGTCTCAACCCGGCCAGACCTTGTATTTTTTTCTGACCACGGTGAAATTGGTAATAGGGGAAATAAAGCCGATAGGTATTAATTACTAGTCGTATAGGAGTCAATGCAAATGTCACTAAAACAGTAATTGCAACAGACGAGTCCACTCTTGTGAACAAAGAGCACCTGTTACCAACTGTATCGTACAGTACAATTGTGCGATACCACAACTAAAACCTAATAAACTCATCATCAAAACGAAATTTTTTTTTTTATTTGTTATTATAGCTTGATCAGCTTAAGTTAAAGTGTATCTAAAAAGGACTTAAAATAGAAATGTAGTTGTTTAAGGTGAGCAACAGACTGGAAGTTGTCAAATATTTACATTTAAATGATATTTATCAACGGCCTTTAAATAAAATAAAAAAATGAGGGATTTAAGCAGTAGCAGGGTTCCAAGAATATTAAGCAGTTTTAAAGAACATCGTAAATAAAGTCTTTGAAGCCTTTAAACTTATATTTAATATAAAACAGTAATGAAATAAAACTATTACGCCCAACTTTAACGCCACTGTGATAGGACTGCATATCATCAATTGGATGTTCATATAATCCAGTGTGAATGTTGTTTAATTAGTAGAATGTTTATTACAAAAGAAGATCTGTATTCATACTCAACTATTTTTACATTTTAAGCAAAAAAGAAAAAGTATATATGTATATATGTTATACATTGCCACACAATAATTTATTACCTATCACCGATCATATTATGGCTGATGAGCTGCAGGGTCCTTGATATATATATATATATATATATATATATATAAAGCTTTACAAGTGCCAGAGTAAACCTTTTGGGCTAGAAGATTCTTTTTTATATAATAGGATAAGTTTCAAAAAAATATCACGGGTCGGTAATCAAATAAAGGTACAATGATTGAAAGTATACTCTTAATTATATTAGACTGGCATGTCTGTTTTTGGGATTTTTATATGTGGCGTGCAAATAAGTAATACCTTTACTGTCACTCAAAGAATTAGCCCATTCTGATATCATGTTCCACCGAGTTTTTGTTAAATGATGGAATATTCACGTTTTGTACTAAATACAAACAGGGCTTTAAATATTATTAAATCACGCTATCTACATAAAATTTTTTTTTTTCTCTTCTTACTGCTGCAGTATGATTACATTAGAGAAAAAAAAAAAAGGCAGCTGCATAGAAAACTACAATGCGTACAGACGCTATTACACTGATGATGAGTTGTAATTGGGATTTCAGTCGCAGAAGTTTTGCATTGTTTCCAAAATTAAATTGACACTATAATAATAAGGACACAGTAATTTGTTAATGAAAATTGAGTTACACTATTTTGATTATTTATAAATGATTTAAACGTGGCACCAAGCCTTCTCCGCCAAATTTTTATTTTCTCCCCTTCCTCAATTCTTATTATTTACTCTTTTCCCCTTGCCCAGTTTTTTTTTTTTTTTTTTTTTTTTTTATACCCTACACTCCTTTTTAACTGTATAGAAAATATTTTGTAAAAAAAAAAAAATTATATATATATATACATATATATATATATTATAGACACGGTTGAAGTTGACGAGATAATAATATGAGTACACAAGCTATTGTTTATGCTGTTCACAATTTCGAAGCAGAGAATGAGGATGAGATTAACTTTCTTATTGGAGAACCTATTGTTGTATTAGAAAAAGACGAAAAATATCTTGACGGTTGGTGGCAGGTAAAAAAAAAAAAAAAAAAAAAAAAAAAAGTTGGCTTTTTCTAGTTTAGGAGAAAAAAGTTGATTAAATGCTTTTTTTTTAGGGAAGAAACTTGAGAGGCGAAACAGGTCTTTTTCCAATGAATTATACTTCACCAGAAAAACCAGGAAATCTAGAAGAACAATTTATGCCTAGCCCTCACTTATCTTCACGTTCATCTGGATCAACCATTGAAGAAGAAATTGATCATGCTCTATCCCAATTACAAGTAACCAACAAGACAGAGAATTGGGATGTACAACAAGTATCAGATTGGTTAAAATCCGTGGGATTAGATTCAGTGTCAGCAAACTTTATTGGTAAAGTAAATTATATACGTATAGTTAAAACAATGAATTTACTTACAACTTATTTTAGACCAAGAGATCACAGGTGATATCTTGCTGGATCTCAATATTGAAGCATTAAAAGAATTGGGCATAAACACATTTGGTAAAAGATACAAGGTTATGCAGGCCATTACTTTATTAAAACAAGAAGAGACAAAGCCAGTTCCAAACACGTCAGTTTCTACTAGTGCCATTTCACGACCTATGAGTAGAAAATCAATTCCAACTAGTTTACGTAGATCGAATTCACAAACCTCACCTTCTACAAGTAAAACTACAAGTATTATCAGTTCAGAAGATACACAACTCTATCAATTTCCTAGAAAAGCACCTTTACCACCTAATAATAATAATAATAATAATAATAATAGTGAACATTTAACTCCACCTAGTCGACCTATATCACCCCAAAGTTTAAATTCATCGAATGTTAGTAGATCCAATACATTTAATACAATTTCTTCTGGTGCTAGTAGTACATTTAAAAGTAGAGATAAAAGTCCAGATCCTATTAAAGAAGCAGTACTAGGTTTTCAAAGCCCTCATAGAGTATTATCTCAAAAGAGTCAACGTACATTTGAAAGTGATCAATCTACTTCAACAAAGAATAATGATTGGGTATTACCAACAGTAGATAATACAACTGTTCATCCTACCGCAACTACATCAACTCCAAGACAACCAATGTAAAAATAAAATAAGGAGTATATACTGTTATATTACTAACATACATTTAATGATAAATAGGCAAATATCAAATGCTCATAAATTATCAGTTTCTTCATTTGATGAACAATCAAATAGAGCCAGTACGAATGAAACATTTCAAGCACCAGAACATGAAGGATGGTTACATAAACAAAGTGATAAATATAAAACATGGAACAAAAGATGGTTTGTGTTGAAAGGATCTAACTTGTTTTATTTCAAAAGTCCCAAAGTAAGTATATATAAATAAATAAATAAACATGTGCTCATTATATAAATTTAGGATGTACGAATGAAAGGAATTATAAACTTACGTGGTTATAAAATCATTGTAGATGAAACTATTCATACAGGGAAATATTGTTTTAAAGCACAACATGATAGAGAAAGAACCTTCTTCTTTTATACTGATACTGAAGATTCAATGAGAATTTGGTTAAAGATGTTGATGAAAACGACCATTGCTAGGGATTTCAGAGGTAAAAATATATATATATATATATATACATACATTTAATTAACCAAGTTGAACTAAAATTTCCTTGTAGCACCTGTTATGTCATCCAATCATATTGCAACTGTATCGTTAGATGTTGCTCGTCGTATGCGTCCTAGACCACCTTCAGTCATCATGTATAAAAATCAAAAGCAATTGAAAATGACAAATAATGATCCAAAAATGTCCATGTTACAAGAAGAAGAAGAAACCAATTTTATTCCTATTCATGAACAACATCATATTCGTACGACACCTATTCCACAATACAGACAAACACGTGAATCTGGTATCACTGTACACCCAACTGATGCAGAGAATGAAGAAAAATTACCAACAAACAGTAATCGTTATCCTATCTTGAGTGATGAAGAAGAAGACTTGATTGATCCTCAACATCGTAGTTTACCTCTTAGTAGCTCACATAGTATCTCTTCTAGTTTATCGAATCATTCAGATGGTGATGAATGGTCGGTTATTCATTATCTGAATTGGATTAACTCTTATTTACCTCATGGAAAGCAAGTTATTGATCTGACGAGCGCTTTCCGTAATGGAGATACTTTAATTCAATTATTAGAAGCTATTAGTGGAAAAGAAGTACGTAGACCACCTGTACAAAAGGGTGGATCTATGAGTGTTATGATGCTTGATAACATTGTTGCTGCCTTCAAGTTTATGGGAAGGGAAGGTGTTGAAGTAGATGGTGGATATACTATCAAAGGTATACCTCTATATAAATATATATATATATATATTACTGTTATACTCACTCAATTGTACATTAGATGTATTTGGTGGCAACGAAATTAAAATCATGACCATGTTAGACGCCATCAAGATGTGGGCTGATAACAATTACCCAGAAACTAAACATGACAAACAATCAGATACTTCTGTCCTTATTGATAAAAATAGTGGATGGAGAGGATCAGCCATGATGGCACATGATGGACACTATTAATAATAATATATATATATATAACTCAAACAACAAAATACTACTCTCATTTTTAATTATTATTATCTTATACAACATATTTACACATATTTCTATCCATAGACGCTTTTTCCTTTTTATTTCTCTCTCTCTCTCTCTCTCTTTCTCCCTTTACACTCCTTTTTCTTTTTATAAAACACATTCTCTTTTATCATACATTCCCTTTTTTTCTATAACAAAATAAACAAAAAAATCGTTCTACCACCCATTTTTTGTTGCATTATCTTTGTGTCGCATGTTGATAAACTACTGTTGAAACCTGTCATTTTTCTTCCACCTAGTCACACTGGATAACAATATTTTTATCTCCTCAAAAAGGGGCGTCTCTAATAATTAACCAGTTTATCCAGAACTTCATGTATTTTAGGCAAGAGCGATGTCATTGACTAGTCCTTATGACTATGGAAAATCAACCAATAGTGGGGTTTCTTTCTTTTTTTTTTGAAATAAATACGTAATAACAATCAATCTTTTATAAATATATTTACAATAAACGATTTTGATATAGAATTAAAGGCAGAAAGATCAAAGTTACAGGAAACTGTTGCTTATTTGCAATCGATGTCTGGTAAATTGTCTGAATTGCAAATTTTCAGATTACTCGTTCCAGTACAAGTATTTGAACCTGAAGTAAAGCCCAGACAGCCAAATACTTTTAACTTCTTCGAAAAAGAACGTGCAATTAAAAGAAGAAAACAAACTATTAGTAAGTGTATTAGTATATAACAGAAAATAATAATAAAAAAAAATAATTATTAAGGCGAATAGATTTATTATAGGAGAAGTCGGGGAAAAGAGTAGTAAAATCACGGATGACTTTTATCCGGATTTATAAAAACTATAACCAGGCACATCGTCACGTGAATAAGGTTTTTTATACCTTTTGCATGAAATACACCATTACATCAAATTTTTTTTTCACATGGCATACAGGCAGGTTTTTTTTTCTTATACCCCAGACAAACAGGAGTTTTTTTTTTTTCATTATAAATCATCCTTTTTTTTTTATTTTGTTCTTTTCTTTCACTTTCTTCTTTTTATATATATTTCAAAATGAACCTTCTTTACCGCTCCATTTTTAATCTCTTCTTTTGCCACACTCCTTATCTAGAGAAGAGATTGTTCCAAGAAAAAAAAACCTGTGCATAAAACATGTTGTTATCAATGGTAAGTCTAATAATTTTATCAAAAAATAAATGATTCATTTTGTCTAATAAATCTCAAATAGAAAATGATCCTTTTTTCTTTTTTGTCCAAATTATAAGTAAAAAAAAGAAAAAATTACCTGTTTTTTTGTGAAAGAAACCAGTATTATACTTAAAAAAAACTGGTAAGTATTTTGGTGGCTTAACGGCTAGTTGGAGAAAAATTCATCCGTGATTTTACTACCTCATTTTTTACTATTCTTTTACCCAGCACCATTATAGGACAAGCCAATTCAGAAAATAGTGAGCTAACAAATGAAAATCCTGTTATTGGTGAATCTATTAGTAGTGAAATCATTGATGGTGATTCTACCGCCCAAGATATCATTGTTGACATTACTCCTAAGGATTGTTTGAAAGTTAACGAAGAAGACAAAAAATGTGTACGACTTATTATCTTCTGTTGAAAAAGAAGAACTTAAGGAGCGGGCCATTGCAGATTCGCGCCCTCGGGACTCCACAAAGACTTTCCATGAAAACATCTATAGACAGACTTACAAATAGTATGGAAATCTTGAGGTACTACTATGGCTGCGAATCATTACTGATTGTTTCTCGTCCTGCTTATGTAAACGCTAAAAGAGGGCGAGTTTTTAGTCTTATGTGTGGGCAAAATGCAACCATATTTGAAAAAAAAGTTCTTTCCTCGTAAGGCAGAGCAAGAATTTGGTGAAAAGGAATTCTCTGAATGGAATTGTAACAATTATTATGATTTTATTAGAGGAAGTGATTCCAAGGTAAAATTCCCTACAATCAGGCAAAAAATTTTGAAGCGGCCTGGATAAGCTCTGAGGAACAACTTAACGAACCCCGCATTATCAGGGAGCAATTGCTGTTAAATGCGCACACATCTTTGGAGCCTCTTCAGCAGTTAATTAATAGCAATCAATTGCCTAAAGAAATTAAGTCCTCATTTGGAAACATGGTAAAAAAAAAAAGATATTTTCAATTCTTTTAATCCTATTTTTCTCTAACAATATCCATATATTTGACTCTATAGAAAACTATTCCTAGGAAAAAGCCTGAAAAGAGGCAAAAGGCATTAATTATTAAAGGTAATAGCGGAATCGTTATCGCTGGTAACAAAAATTGCCATATAACAATCAATGCCCCTCATCTACCACAGCCTGACAAAAAAAAAAGAAAGGTATCAATTGATGAGGATGCCTGCTGGGTCATCGATAGCAATGATGATTTTTGGAGTAGCTGGCTGGAGCGCTTCGACAAATGTGAATGCCACAAATATTGTCTTGATAAGTATCATATCATTGAGTGTGGATACACTATTCAATGTAGACCGAGCTATGGTGTTGATCTGTATGAGCAGCCAGGAGATAACAAACACCAGGTAGTTAAGTCATCATTTATGAATTTTGGTGCATATACTACCAAGTTCTTACAAGAATTAAAGAAGAAAACCGAAAGAAGAATAATGAAGGCTTTATTAGATGATGATCACTGGGAGGAGATCGAAGAGGAAAACAATTCGGCCAATGCGAGATATGTTTACGATTTTTTTTTTATTTTAATAAACAAGTACATGTCAGATGCCTCAACCATTGAAAAAAGCGAGTCCATGTTCAATCACTACCTTATTTGGCCGCTCTTAAGCTTAGCAGTAAAGACGGCAACTTTACCAACCAGAAACCTTTTTGTTTGAAACGGGAGATGTTAAACTGAACTCCTCTGATGAGACATTCAAGGCGGACGGCGTGGTTGAATTGGACGGTATCGAGTTTTGTTTACTTGAAACATCTGGTGCATATTGATACAGCTAGGATAAACTTAGTGTATGGTCTGGAAAGAAGTTATTAAAAGTAAAATAGAGATTTACAATTAATAAAAAGATTCGAGAAAAAAGTGAGCACCAGACTGTATAGTTGTCAACTTGTAAAGACTTAGATATGTTTTATTTATGAAACATGATATTTTACGACTAGTCTTCAAGAAAGTAGTATCGTCAGAGTTATTATTAAACAAAGGGATAGCTATCAATATGAATGAAAAAATAAAAAGCTATGACTTTTGGTAGTAGTATCAATAATGAATAACTTTTAGCGGTGTAATTATATACAAAGGAAAATTAAACCACGAAGGTATTTGAATAGGATAACAATAAAACCAAAGAGTAAATACTAATAAACTTATTTTAAGTAAAAACCTGATTAAGGATTATTTATTACATGATTTTGGGGCAGTATTTATAGAAAAGAAAAAAATTGGTGTTGTTACCCATCTTATTTTAAGAGGCATAAATCCCAACTAATGTAAGCCAAGTTGATAAGATATTAAACCTTAGGAATTTTACTTGGAAGTTGAACGTAAGTTAAAAAATAAACAACTAGCAATACTATATACTATAGGATTGTCTTCAAAAATCAGGCCAAACTATCAATAGAATGAAGGAGGAGCATATGAATTATCTGGCTATGCGACATTTAAATCCAAACAATCAGTCAAGACTAAATTTGGCAACCTTGGTGGAAAAGGAAATCTAAACTTTCCTTTTTTTTTTTAACAACCTACCTGAATAAAGGTATGCAATAAAATAAATGGTAATTAGAATCCTTTTCTTATTGGGGGGGGGGGTTGTACAATCAATAGATGAAAAAATACAGCTTTGGAGATTCAAAACCTATAAAAAACATGTAGCTGGCATCTGCTAAAGAACTGGACTCGATCGCAAGATGACAAATACATTTCCTAAGTGAGGGACTTGAAAGCTTAGGTTCTGTTAGTCCAGCTCAATTGATTGAGGCTTATCTACTATCCCTGTAGTGATAAAAGCTCTTGACTTGTGGTGGCATTTTTTATGCTGTTGCTCTTTCATTGACTGTCCTTTCAGTTGATATTGTCACCAATACCAAGCGCTATAATCTTTTTTTTTTAAGTATATATACTGGTATAATTAAAAAAAAAAAATGTACTGATTTTTTTTTCCTTTATTTAGGTGGATAAGCTCTTGAAAGGTTGAACTTCTCTGAGTCGTATAAAGGCGATATTATATTCATTGGTAAGCAAATCTTCTCTCCTCTCTAAAGTTAAAGGGTGATACTGTAAAGGGTGATGCTGTTTCATTACGTTTATTATTTATTTTGTCTTCTTCGTTGTATCTTTATTGTAGTATTCCCTACACTCGTGTTGGTGTTTATTTGTTGGTGTTATCCGGTCAAAAGAATCTAATTCACTTAATATGTTTTATGCAACATACCTCATTATATTCGTTTTCCCAGTCATACTATGAAGCTATTGAGTCTTTTGGGTGCTTTTTCTTGGATAGGTGGTTACCACTCATAGATTGACATCTTTTCTCAAGATAATGTAAATATACCTTGCCGGTAGACTTTCATCATGTCTGATGCTACTTTTTATCTTAAAGTGATTCGTAATAGTAATCCCCGTCGAATATAAAGGAGGTCATATTTGTAGCTAAATAAAACTTAACCTATTTTTACTCTTCTGTATTCTAATAGTATTTATTCTGTGAAATATTTACTGTTAGTCTTAAATAACGTAGATTAATTATTTACATACTGGTCATCTCTCTTAGAATCTTCCAATATCACTAACAAATGGTATGATCATCAACCTTCTTCTGCACTAATTTATTTAAGGCATGCTATTTTGCTCCAATACGTCCCAACGTAACCTATATACTTCGATCATTTATGTCATACCATTCGCCAGAGTTGCTTCTTACACCAATAACGACAGCTATCTATTCGAAGACGAGCCACAGTTTTGAATACTTTTTTTTTTTTTTCGCCTAAGACAACATGTTATACGTTTACTGGTTTTTATCAAAACCCAATTACTCACTTTAGGCGGGTACTGGCTCTAAATTTATTAGCTTTCATAGATACCATCCACCTAAAATGTTGATGTTTGAGATAAAGAGAGAGAGAGAGGGCAGGAATAACAAAAAAAAAAAAAAAAAAAAAATAGAAAGACCCAAATGGCCATAAACACAAACTTTTGTAGATGTTATATATATGCTTTAAAATGCTCCAAAAGTGAGACCTAATTCTACATATAAAGAAGAAGCTTCTCAACTAATAAACCAGTTGCATATCATCAGGAATCTAGACTCTCCTTCAACTTTAAAACAACTATACTTGAAATTGCAGATTGTCATATACAAGGATATTCGTGAACTTGAAGACGGTACCGATTTTTTGTTTTGGGATCTACCTTCTCGTGGTCTTTGTTTTGTAGGTAATAATTTATTTTATTATTTTGTAATTTGAAAGGACAAACATTCATACGCTTGTATTACCATGAAGAGAAGTTAATTCACCTCTCTCCCGGGTTTTAAATAAAGGCAAATTTTTTCCATTTTTTTTTTTCCTTTCCTTTCCTTACAGTAGATATGTCACAACAACAACAACAACAACAAAATGGCTTTTATAGCCGTAAAGAACAAATTGTTTCTTCACTTGTAGAATATTTAGATCCGGAAAGAAGAGATAAATCACCAAAAGGTTTTATCGATGCACCCATTCTTGATCTCATGCATGTCATCAATAGTCACCCCGACTATTATACAACCAGTAGTTGTTCTGGTAGAGTGGCCGTTTACTGTGAGGGTTTAGAAAAAGATATAGAAAATCCTGAAAGTGACCCTAACGCTATCGAAAAAACAAGTAAAGGAGGAAAATGGTTATATGTCAGCCATGACCCTATCGTTATTCCTGAATTGGAAAATCACGACCAATGGATTGTGGATTTATTATTTGGACAAGAAAGTACTAAAGTCGTCTTTGACACTCAAAGACCCTCTAATATCTTACAACGTCAATTAATTTATTTTAAATTTGAACCTTTGGTAAAGTGCTACTAAAAAAAAAGAGAGAAATCATATCTAACTTTTTTTTTTTTTTTTTTTTTAAAAAAAAAAAGATTCTTCATATTGAAGCTTCTAGTCAAGAAACAGCAATGCATTTATTAGGTGCTGCATATCAAGTAGGATATCAAAATTCGGGTATCACACCTTCTCGTCGTCACATGTTGGCAATTCGTAGCACACATAAGATTGATACACCTATTGCTTATGTCGAAAACGATAAAATTCATTGTCTTGTTGATCCAGCTTACTTATTTTTATTATTAACCATGTCAAACCAAAAATTTGAACAAAATATGGACCGTATGAAGGTATTTGAAGACGCAATGAGATTAGAATTAACAAAAGCAAAAACAAAGGAAAATTGGGAGTCAAAAGAGGATCGTAGAGAAAGAAAGAGATTAGAAGGTATCGCTATCAAACAATCTATGGCCAATAAAAAGAAGGATCAAGACTCCTCGACCGCAGTTGTTGAAGATTTACTTGAAGATATCACATTATAAAACACATTTTTGTACACGAAATATTGAATAAAAAACTAAACAAAGTCATTTTATAAAATTATGCGGAAGTGATACAAAAGAAAAAGTTCAACCAGTATGTCTACATTTTACTACTCTCAAATGATGTAAGTAAAAAGAAACAATCGCCGCAGCCAACTTATAACTTATAGAAGTCTGCGGCTAAACTCACCTGACTTCTGTGATCCTCTAAAGAAGCTTCTGTATGTATGATTTTGAAGCAGCTGGATATATGACCCGATCAGCCTTTCATGTCCTCATGATTTATATATTTTTTGAGAGTAAATCATCATAACGTTAATTCTCAGGAACTGTGATGTGAGATTATATTCCATTTTTTAACAGTCAAAATGTAGTGTTAGAGATGTATATATTTCAGCGTAGTGTTGTTTTTAATACATCCTAAAATGGAATGTTATTCTTTTAATTAAACAAAGTTATTACACTTTTTTATGACTTCAAAATGTTAAATTTCCGTGGATTGTAAAGTTGCTAATATACTTTTTGTACGGCCTCACAACAAACCCTTGAAGATATTTAGCAGTTTGATAAAATCTGAATTCCAGAACCTTTTACTCAGAGGTCATAATGACGTCTCTCTCTCTCTCTCTCTCTCTCTCTCTCTCTCTCTCTCGGGATAAGTTAAATAATATGACTTCCAAGATATTAATACAATTTGGGCCCTTGGTTTAAAGAAATCACATATTATCAGGGGGAGAGAATATTCCTTTTAAATTATGTTCTCAAAGCTTTTTTTAAAAAACAGTTGCTATTATAATTTGAAAAGCATTTGTATAACTAAGTTGCATATTTTAAGTGGTTTAAATACATCTATCAGTTATTTTAGAGTAAAAGAAAAAAACGAATAGCTTTTAACCTTGACTTTTTTTCAAAAGTTCAAAAGCTTCCTAATACTTCAGAAAAAGAAAAAGGTGTACAGGTATTATACATATCACGTTCTTTCAAGGTTGTTTTTGTTTAAAAAATAACAAACTACAACTCTCTAATAGCAACTATTAACTCTCCGCCTGTGGTACCGGACCTACCCACGACGCAGCTCTAGCACCTTTTTTGGGTTCTTACTGCCGCTCTATTTGAAAAAATCCCTCTTTTCTTCAATACATAAATTCAACAAGGTAAAGAACAATCAACCCCAATATCAGCCTCATTTCATCATCGATTGATCGTATAAATAATGGATGGATGAAGATGAATTAAACGCCCTTTTTTTTTTTTAATATTAACCCTTTTTTTTATAAACATATAAAAAATTATTAGTATGGCTGAACAGACTACCCCAACATTTAAGCTTGTTCTTGGTAAATACAACATGAACCCTCTTTTTTTCTTTTTTTTTTTTTAATGTTTAAAATCTAATGATTAAATTTTTAATAAATAGTCGGTGATGGTGGTACCGGTAAGACAACTTTCGTCAAGCGTCATTTAACTGGTGAATTCGAAAAGAGATATGTTGGTAATGTATATTTTCTCCATCTTACGCGTTCTACTATTTTTTTCCATCTGATAATTAACAATATATACAATAGCTACTCTTGGTGTTGAGGTCCATCCTCTTACTTTCCACACCAACTTTGGTGCTATTGTTTTCAACACCTGGGATACCGCTGGTCAAGAAAAGTTTGGTGGTCTTCGTGATGGTTATTAGTAAGTTTGGTTTATTGTTTCTTAAAAAAAAAAGAAGTGTAGTCAAGTAACTAAAAATATGTCCTTTTTTTTTTTTTCTTTTTACAGTATTGGCGGTCAATGTGCCATCATCATGTTTGATGTAACCTCTAGAATTACCTACAAGAACGTTCCCAACTGGCATCGTGATCTCGTCCGTGTCTGTGAAAACATTCCCATTGTTCTTTGCGGTAACAAGGTCGATATTAAGGTTCGTATTAATAATCAAACATTGGCACAACAACAACAACAACAACAACAACGACAAAGAATCTATACATAAAAAAGAAAGAGACAACAGAAAAACTTATACTATTTTTTAAAATAATAATAGGAACGTAAGGTCAAGGCCAAGACCATCACTTTCCACAGAAAGAAGAACTTGCAATACTACGATATCTCTGCCAAGTCCAACTACAACTTTGAAAAGCCTTTCCTCTGGTTAGCTCGTAAGTTGATCGGTAACCCCAACTTGGAATTCGTTGCTGCTCCTGCCCTTGCTCCTCCTGAGGTTCAAGTTGATGCTCAATTGATGCAACAATACAACAACGAGATGGAAGAAGCTGCTGCTCAACCTCTTCCTGAGGAAGATGATGATTTGTAAAAGAAATTAAAACTTACATAAAATATTGAAGTGTTTTGACAAATTTTTTTTCCTCACAAAAATCCCTCTATCATTTTTTTTTTTTTTTTTTTTTTTTTTTTTACACTTCAAACTCGCTTTTTATATTAAAAAGAAAAAAAGATAAGATAATATTAAATCCTGCTGCTGCTTGCTCTTTTAATTTGATTTTTGTTTGTGCATGAGTAGTATCGAATCTTTAATAAGTGGGGGGAGGAGGGGTTTTCTAAAAATGCTACTTTCAACAAAAGTCTACATTTCATTGTGTGCCCAAATATTTGGTAGCAGCATCCAATTATCTGGTTTTATGGTGTAGCATCATACTTTCTAATTCCCTTTATTACTTAATAACATAAACATAAAACCCTCAAAAAAAAAAAAGAACAATAGAATAAAATGTATATACATATTTTTTTTTTTTTTATACGCGTCAAAATAGTAAAGTTTAACCTTTTTATTTTTTTTATTTTAAAACAAGAAGTTTGGAATAATTGAAGAAAAAAAAAATTCCAAAATGCCCAGAGAAAAAAAAAAATCGAAGCGAGTTGTTTACTTCAACTTCTTCTTGGGACGGAGTTGGTTGGTACGACCACACTTCTTCTTACGGCAGTTAGTGGCACGAGGAGGGAGACGAGCGTAACACTTACGACAGATCATCTTCTCACAGTTGTACTTGGAAGCCAAAGCCTTAAGAGAGGGTTCAATGATACCACCACGAAGACGGAGAACCAAGTGAAGAGTAGACTCCTTTTGGATGTTGTAGTCGGACAAAGAGCGACCATCTTCGAGTTGCTTACCAGCGAAAATAAGACGTTGTTGGTCTGGGGGAATACCTATATAATTATAAATATATATTAAGTATAAACATGTCATCAGAGAAGCCTTTTTTATTTTTCTTCTAATACACAGGGTTTTCCCTCGAAAATAAAATTCAATACGTTACCTTCCTTATCTTGAATCTTTTGCTTGACATTATCAATGGTGTCGGAGCTATTTGATATAGAGTATTTAGTTTGGACTGAACTGAATGTACTGTATAAATATAAAAAAAAAAAATTAAACTGTACCTTTCGACCTCCAAGGTGATGGTCTTGCCAGTCAAAGTCTTTACGAAGATTTGCATGGTAAAAACTAACAATAGATGGATTGATGGATTAATGTTTAGATTGATACATATGGATGTCGTCTTTGTTTGCTTTGGTCTTTTTAGAGTCGATGATTACCTTTACGAGACGGTTAACAGAGGAGGATATAAACAGTTTCCCTTATCCATTTTCTTTTACATACTCAAAAAAAAAAACTGAGAGAGAAAATTCATCCTGTCCGGTCCTTTTCGTACGTGACTGTAACATGATATCCGATCCGGAAATGAAAAAAAGCGAAGTTTTAAAAAAAGAAGAACCAGAGCTTTGTTTTGCTTACAAAAAAAAAAAAAGAACCTGTCTTTTCTCTTCTGTACAATGTACAAACATTTAGAAGATCAGTTCCCTGGAAGAGAAAAACAATTAGAACAATTAGGCAGCGTTACTATTGGTGTAAGCTTAAACAACAATAACAATAATAATAAAGATATTTTACTCTGTTATTTACTCTCTTTTGCGTAGTCTCACTTTACAGACTATACGCCTCAAAGTTTATTTGTGTATGGTCCTCCTTCCACCGGAAAAACCACAGTAATCACCAAAGTGTTTGAAAATAATGGCGGATACGTCAATTGCGTCGAATGTTTCACTCCTAGACTTTTATTTGAGCACGCATTCAATCAACTCATTCATTATCAACCCGGTTTTAAAAATGGATTTACTTCAAAATCTAAAATTGATAATATTCAACAATTTGTTAAATGCATTCGTGAAACTTTTCCACCGGGTTCTCAAACAAGATATTTGGTAAGAGAGAGAGACCATAAAGGTTTAAAATTGATCTCATTAACATGTCACAAAAATTAGATACTTGATAGAGCAGAAAGATTGCGTGATATGCCAGGCACCATCTTACCCGTCTTGTTGAGATTATCAGAATTAGTAAGTTTTTCTTAAATAGCACATTGCATAATTTTTAACCGTAATAACAAAAAAACACACACACACAGACAGGTTCAAATATTTGTGTTGTATTTATTTCAAATATAGTATTTGAAAAGTTTCGAGTCAAAGGCGGAGGCATTGAACCCTTCTTAATTCGATTTCCAGAATATTCACGAGAAGACACGATAAAGATATTACAACTTGATTTCAGACCTTCCACCACAGACCAACAACAACAACAAGCATTCGATTTAGAATTCTATACATCCTTTCTAGAAGTCATTTATTCTATCTTTTGTCACAACTGTAAAGATATCAACGAATTACGTTACTTCGCAGCCCTCTTATTCCCATTGTACATAAAACCCATTCAAGAAGGCCTTGTCGAAACGGCCGAAAAAGCAAAACTATTTAAATACGCTCAACCTTATTTCGCTGAAGCGACTGAAAAACTTTATCTTCGTGAAATCTCAAGTGCTGAATGGACTCAAGAAACAAAAGACCTTGATACGCAAGATGATACACTAGGTTCCCTTCTTTCTTTTAAAGTCGGTAGAGCCGAATTCGAATTACCGTTTTATACCAAATTCTTATTAATCGCCGCTTATTTGGCTTCTTATAATCCTCCTCGATTCGATATACGTTATTTTGCTAAATCAAGTGAAGAAAGGTCAAAGAAAAAGGGTGGTGGAACCCGTAAAGGTGCGCGTGTAGATAAATTAGGTGGAAAAATGCGTCAACAATTATTAGGTCCAAAAGTATTTCCTGTCGAACGTATGTTGGCCATTTTTTATAGTATTTTGGATGAACCCATAGAAGATACTATTGATATTCAATTACAAATCGCAAGTTTAACTACCCTCAGATTATTAGTAAGAACCACTTCCATTGATCGTTTAGATGGTGCCAAATTTAAATGTAATGTCAATTTTGACTTTATTAAGACTGTAGCAAAAACTGTCAGATTTGAAATTGACAAATATCTTTATGATTTCTGTTAGAAAAAAAAAAAAAAAAAAGTTTGTGTAATAAAAGGAGAAGAAGAGAGGGGTATAAATATATATATTTTTTTTTAAATAGCAAGATCTGTTTCAATAAGATCTTCATCTTGTGCAAGTTGTTGTAATGTTTCGATTTGTCTAGCCTTTTCTAAAAGCGCAATCATATCTTCTGCTGTTCCAACCGAAGTAGTAATAAAAGGATGCTATAAATTGTTGTTGTATAAATATATTAAAAAAATATCAATTCATATATATCCCTTTTTTTTTTTTTTTTTTTTTTTTTTTTTTTAATTTACCTTTAATAAAACACTGGTATCAGGCCTTTGATCAGGATCCATTGTAGTGCATTGGGCTAAAAAGTCTTTAAAGTTTTCTGACCAACGATCTTGATTTTCAAGTGGTGGTAAACCATTTGAAGCAATTAAATACAAAGCCTGTTTTTTTTTAACAGAATGAAAAGTAAGTAAAAACTTTTAAAGTATATATATATGACACTTTACTTTGAGAGGTGGATGTTCAATGTAAGGTGGATTATTTTGTGCCATTTCGTAAATTAATACACCTAAACTCCAAATATCAATTTTTGTATCATAGTCTTGCCCTTTAATCAATTCAGGTGCCTATATTTTAATTAAGTCTCTCAGTATACATTTACATTCATTATAAGCGCTATTTTATGTATATATATATATATATATACCATCCAGTAAGGTGTTCCAACTATCGAATTTCTTTTTGGTTGAGATGTTGTTAATTGTGCGCATTGACTAAAATCAGCTACAAAAAGGGGACGAGATGTCAGTTACTATAATAAACAAAAAAAAAACGATGATTCTCTTACTTAATTTGACATCACCACGTAAATTTAATAAAATGTTATCACTTCGAATATCACGATGAATTCTGTTTAATCGATGAATACGAGTTAAAGCTCTCAATATATCTCTTGCTACTCTAGCAATTAAACTTTCACTCATTAAAATACATGATCCTTCTTCTTCCGGTTCCAAAGATAATATATCAGATAATGCCATCTCCATATACTCCATCACGACCTATATATTATCATATAAGTATTACACAAAGAAATCAAGGCTATTTTATTCCATTTACATACCCATATCTCATCATTAGTAACATAACTTGTAATATACTCTACTACGTTTGGATGCCTACTCATTTTCATAGTGATTAATTCGTTTCTAATTTTACTGATTTTTACTGAAGCTGATTTAGGTATTTTTTTGATTGCAACCTACATATATAAAAAAAAAGTGTGAGTCATATATTAAAACAATTCAATAACAACACACACACACTCTCTCTCTCTCTCTCTCTCTCTCATACCACTTTGTTCGTTGTAATATGTTTAGCAGCGTAAAGAGGTCCTGATTCTCCTTCCGCAATTAAAACAAAAGAATTGTAAATTTCATGAGGATTAGTGGAAGGATTGTCTGCAATATCTTCTACAAAAGGCAAAAAAAAAAAAAAAAAAAAAAAAAAAAAAAAAAAAAAAAAAAAAAAAAAAGTTAATATTTTTACTGTTACACATTTAATAATTTCCTACATACCAATTGAGCATGAAGTAGTATTTAAACAGGTGTTTTCTAAAATATATATATATATATCAATCATTCGTTTTCCTTCATTATTATTATTATTATTATTATTTTTATTATTACCTTTATCTTGATCTTGAATCATTTTTACAGCTTTTAAAACAGTTGCTTTCAAGATAGATTGTCTACTATTACTATTGGTTGATAAATGTAATTCACGTTTCGTTGTTGTGGTTGTGGTTGTGGTTGTGGTTGCTATGGTTGAACAACGTAGATCAGGATCGGAGTGAAATAAAGCATCAGGACTTTCCACGATTTTCATGGCCCGCTTCTTTTCAATCACCACCTTGTCTTTCCATTCTTCTGGTAACCCTTTAAATCCAACTCCATCTTGATCTAATTCCACATGGATATGATGTTTAATATTATATGGTTGACCTATAGCTGAAGAAGGGGGTGCTTTATATACATAAAAAAAAAAAAAAAAAAAAAAAGAGGTTAAAAAAAAAAAACGAGTTTCTTCTTAAGGTATAATGTAGTACGATTTATTTTACATTCACAAGTAGGTACAAGAATTGGATGAATAAATGTTGTATCAAGTATATCATCACTTGGAAAGTTGCCTTGCCATACATCAGGTAATCCCATATATTTTCCACTATGATCATCAAATTCAACATGTATACCATGTTCAAATTTTGTTGGTTTACCAATATCTAGTATCTTTTCTCCATGTTGATTTCTCCATGCAATTGCTTTAGAGGGCATCGTAGCTGATGAGATATTATGATGATGATATAATTTTGCTAACGTGGCGCTCGAACTAAATTTTTTGAGCCCTTTACGAGTATTATTTGACCTTAAAGATCTCGTTTTATGATGATGACATTGTGTCGTCGGTACTGAATGAACTGAGCTAGTTGACTGTGCGTTTCCCATTTATTATAAAGAATATATATATATGTATGTATACATATATATATATATATAAAGAGAGAAAGAAAAGAAAACAGTGGAAAAAAAAAAAAAAAAAAAAAAAAAAACCACTTTATATTTCTTTTCTTGTGTTACTTTTACTCTGTAGTAAGTCAATAGAAACGTTCAATCTCCTGAAAAAAGAAGAAAACTGTGGGTATAAATAGACAAAAAAAACTGTCCCTTTTTTTTATTATTATTATTATTACTACTACTACTACATATATATTGTTCCGGATTTTATTTATTTCGGTATAACGATATATAATACTTTTATGAGAGGGAATGAATACCAATTGACTTGTTTCCCTTTTTTTTTTTTTTTAACTGTAAGCGTTGGAAATATCATATATCTCATAAATAACCAATCATTTAACCAGAAGAAAAAAGACAATTATAATACTAATCTGCCTGCTTATTGTCATAATTCACATTGACCTATCTGATATCAAAAGGACACTTACTTGAAAATATACCATGATCTATCTGTATCTATGTTTAGGCTGGAGTAAAGAGAGACTGCGGTCAGTAATAGATCCATTTCTGCTTAATATACTCAAACAAGGAAAAGGGACAACGTTTTTTTTTTTTCAGGACAGAGTAATAAAAGTAACACAAGAAAAAGAATATTAAAGTTGTATTTTTTTTTTTTTTTTTTCACTCTGTTTTTTTTTCTTTTTTCTTTTTAACAACTATTTTATATAATGAACACTTTTGTACCAAAAGATAATATCAAACCTTTAAAAAGTATACTTTTTACTATTCTTTTTTTATTTCACCTTTTGACTAAAATTATTTATTAGTTGGTGCTTTGAATGGAAAGAGATTATGTAGAAATGTCATTATTCACGGCTTTTGTAAATTTGAAGACAAAGGTTGTGAATTTAACCACGAAAACGTAAAATATGGCTTTAAATTCTAGATTTATATCAAAAACTCTTTTTTTTTTTTTTTTTTTTTTTTTTTTTCTAATACATACAATCAAATAGGGGAAAACCTTTGTACTTCCTCAGTTAGAAGAGTAACAATTTCATTCATAAAAAGTTGTATATAAGTTGGATTGACGGAGTTTTTATAGGACACGAAACACTACCGTTTCAGCTGGTAGTATTCATGCACCTGTATTTGTACCTAAATCCACTTCTCAACAAGATCGAATTTCTGTTAGACCAATGTAATATTCATCTATATATTTTTTAAATAGTATACTAACTTTTACTTGTAGAATTACAGACCCATCTTATAACAGATTTAACAATTTACCAAGCGGAAATCCTTCGTTTTCTCCATTTGCATTAACGCCTACTGTAAAACTTTTTTTTTTTTTTATCAAAGTAGAAAAAAAAAATCTAATCTTTTTTTATTAATCACCTTTAGTATGCACCAAATTATCAACAATCAATCATACCAAACAATAATTCAGATCCTTATTATTATATGAGCAATACCACGGTATCTAATCATTTTTGTGTGCTGTGTATATGAATATACATATATTTACTTTTTTTTTTTCTTTATGTATTATAGCCGCAATACCATCAATATCAACCTACATTACCACATATTGCCAACCTTTCAACACATCATCGAGTTGCCCAATCATTTTTAATTCCAGATAATTTAAAAGAACAATTATTAAAACGTAATGAGATTTCGATATTAACCGTATCTGGTAAGCAGGAAGAAAAAGTTGGTAAATATGTGTCTCAAAATGATATAGCCAAGGAAAGAGGATTACCAGATCAAGTACATGTCTATCATTCATTGTACCCTTTAGAAGATACCCCAGGAAACATATTAGGTCATGCTTCTTGGGTATATAAAGCCGTTTGTAAAACAACAGGTAAACACTATACAATGGTACGAATTGAAGGTAAAGCTTTGAATATTTCAACTTTTTTTTTGTATTATGATTATACTTATATATAAAATAGGATTTCGATTAGTAAATGAAAAGGCAATGAGTATTGTAAAACAATGGAGAAGGATCAAGCATGCAAACATTGTCGCAATTCGTGAAGCATTTACAACTCGAGCATTTGGTGATTCATGTAAGAACTGATAAAAATACACTTTTTTATTTTTCGTTGTGTGTATACTTACTGTAAACCCCCCCCCCCAAAAAAAAAAAAAGCGCTGGTATTTGTATACGATTATCATCCTTGTTCTATTACGCTATACGAAGCCTATTTCTCTCCTCACGCACAAGCTTTATTAAGCGCAAGGCTCCAAGCAGCCGGAATAAACGGACTACCCGTACCCGAAACCACATTATGGAGCTTTATCACTCAAATCGCATCTGCATTAAAAACGATCCACAACAAAGGGTTTTCTGCCAGAACGATTGAACCCAACAAAATATTAATGACGAATAAAAACAGACTTCGTTTAAATTGTCCAGGTCTATTAGATCTAATCCAATTCGATCATATCACTCAAAATATGCCTATACATCAACAAGAAGATTTATTATCTTTTGGAAAATTAATCGTCACCCTCGCTTGTCACTCAACAAAATCTTCTCTCAATTTATCTCAATCGTTTGAATATATCGCTCGTTTTTATTCGCCTGATATTAAAAATCTCGTTCTCTATTTATTTTCGAAACCAGTTCATACCAAATCTATTGATAACGTATTCAAATTAATAGGTCCTCGTATATTGCATGAACTCAATAGCTCCCAATAGTAAGTCTTTAAAAATATTTGAATCATCATTTCTTTGTTGATGCTTATATAATTATATTATAGTTATACAGATGCATTAGAAACAAATCTGAGTCATGAATTAGAAAACGGTCGTATCGTCAGATTATTATCTAAACTTGCATTTATTAGCGAAAGACCTGAATTCGATCATGATCCACGATGGTCCGAAACTGGGGACAGATATATGATTAAATTATTCAGGGACTACATGTTTCATCAAGTAAACGAAATGGGTGTTCCTATTACAGACATGTCACATGTTATAACCTGTTTAAACAAGGTAAGATATACAAAATTTATATATTATACTTTTTTTTTAATTTTCTTATTTTACGCAAAGTTGGATGTGGGTGTCGAGGAAAAGATTTCATTAAGATCGAGAGATGAACAAACATCGATTATTGTCAGTTATAAAGAGCTCAAAACCTGTATTCATGCAGCTTTCCAAGAAATAAGTAGTTAATAATGTACAAAATTCTCTTTTATTCTTCTTTTAAAGATGCCCAAAATAATTAATAAACTACGGATACTGAAAGCTTAAACTTTTCATTTCTATCCTTCAACACAAAAATCGTATTATGGAGAGCACGAACACAACGCCATGCTTCGGATTCTGAATCAAACTTGACCAAGTATTTTGCTACTGAAGAGTGTTCCTTACTATATATAAATCACTTTTAATCATAAATTCTCCCTTTCATCTTTCTTTTTACTCTACTACTTACGTCTTTAAAAGTAAAACATTATCAGGTGCTCCTTCAACAGGGAAAAAGTTTCTACCACGTAAATATCCTAATAAATGATCAGGTCTTGTTCCCCAAGGAAGTCCTACAATAGTAACTGAACGTCCTGAGGCACTTGTTGAATCCGTGATTGATGTTAATTCGGGTTGACGGAGAGAGCTCATTAATGTGTTGGGATCAGAGTTTTCTGAACCAGTCTATATAAATACAAATAATTCTTTCCCTGTTAGCAAACTCTATTTTCTTTAAAATATATATATATATATACTATGATTTATAACTTACATAAGATACTTTAATCGTGTTACCACCAACTGAACGTCTATTACCATATTCAACTACACGACGAGCATCTTCTGCTGACTTCATTAACATGACACAACGACCATAAAATTTGAACCCATAAGTACGACAAAATATAGCTACATACACACAAAATATATTTAGAGTTCATAGCTTGTAAATATAACTTCATATCCTTTTCTAAAAAAAAAAAAAAAAAAAAAAAAAAAACGTACCTTCAATAATACTCTTATCTCCTTGAGGTAAGGCTTCTCTAGCTAATTTATAAACATCTTCTGAAGTGGCTGTAACAGGAAGATTATCAATTCGAACAAAACGTGTAGGCTCTACATTTCTAAACTTGTTTCCTTGTCCTTGCACTTGACCAATGAACTTATCTGTCAAGACTTCTGCAAAATTCTTCTTTTGTGTTTCATTTAAGCTACTGTTAAGTCGAACGGCAGACGTATGCATCGATCTTTGACATGTGTTGATAGCTTGAACGCTGAGTCTTTGTCGACTAATAACAGAAACTAATTGACGTGCAGAAGCCATGAGGATGATGTAGAAAAAGCTGTAACCGCTTCTTTTTCTTTTCTCTCTGGCAGGGTATACCCCTCTGTCATTCAGAAGTCACTCAGGTACAGTCACAGTGTACCGAATTTCAGGTTTTTAATGAAAATGTCAAATGATTATTTTTTTTTTTAGTTCATCTTTGCATATCTATATCTTTCAACGACAACAAAAAAGAAAAGTTTTTTTTTTATCTTTTCATAGTTTTATCTTTATCCCAGACTATACAACAACTTTATGGATGAAATCCTGATATAAAATCAAAAAGAACTAATTAAAACAAATCACTTTTTTTTTTTTTTAATGCAAACAGTAAGCCATATTTTATAAAGACTATCATTTTTTAAATTGCTTTAAATAAAAAAGTTGCCCAAGATATGTTCGAGTCCCTCAAGAGGAGCATAGAAGGTCGTCCCTGATATTTATTTAAGTATTTTTATAAATATTTATAGCTTTTATGCAAAAAAAAAAAAAAAAAATTAAATTCAGTAAGCCATAAAATGATAGCATACCTAGATATAAAAAGGGTATGGGAATATTAGCTTGTATATTAAAAGTTACCAGAACACCTTGCTTACCTTTTAATTAGATCCAATGAAGCATAAAAGTTCTTTCTAATTACCCATATGCAGTTCGTCTCGAGAGATTGATATAGTTACATACAACACGATATTATCACACCGGGAAAAGCACCTGTACATACATAATTATAAAATTAATTTTACTTCCATGTAATTTGTACGTACATCTCACGTTGGTTATTATGAATAGCTTGTATAGTATCGTTTCTTTTTTTTCTCTTTTTACAATTTGTGCTTTCTTACCCAACTCTATATTTATAAAAAAGTTTTTTTAAAAAAAAAAATGAAAAATAATTACAAAGAGACCATAAATGCTTTACATTTGGTTTTATAACATAATTCATATCTACATACACAGTTTTTTTAAGCGGGCAGATACCTATCTAAAACTACAACAAAACGTGTATATACTCTTGCCAATGATCAACTTGTTTCGATATAAAGTAAAAGTTGCTAAAAGGTAAAGCAAACAAAAAAAATACTCGTTACAGTTTTTTTTAAAAAAAAATCGATAAATAGCTCTTATAAAAACAAAACAAAAAAAAAATCCTGCTAGTTATTATATTATTTCAGCCCGAATCCATCCCACAAGAAAGATACTTTGTTTATGTACCTTACTTATCAAAGAAGAGCAATCACAGACTCACAATTAAAACAGAGCGTAACGTTTTTGTTTAATATTACAACTACCAAAAAAAGTAAAAAGCTACTATCGATCTATTCTCTGTTGTTTATTTTATATCATTTTTTTTTTTTTTTAACTAAGCAAGGAATCATATGTCATACGCTTAAGAAAGAATACCAAATGGTCTACTACTTATGATTTTGTTACTGTCTTATATCATCTTGATTGAAAGGTGGTCATTTCACCTTAAAAAATTATATACAAGCCACAAAACTGAACAGCCAATCAAATCTAAAAACATCAAATTTTTTTTCAAGGTGGAAAAAAAAAAAAAATAGAGGTGATTACTTTTCACAAGTGTAAGTTTCCTTCTCTTTTCCCTAGTATATCGTAAGTAGTGGCTTATTTTGCTAAATATCGAACATGTTCAATTTTATTCACCCACCAATTCGCAATAGACAATGAGTGCCGATTTGGTCTGGGCTATCGTCAAGAATAACAATTCTTTCCTTGTTAAGCGTCAAAACGTTCAGTTCTCTGCTGAACCCGCTAACTTGATGAATGTTAACTCTTTCAAGTACTCTGGTATTGCCAACTACAAGGTAAATTTATAAATACATTTTTTTTTTTTAATTTTACGCAAACAAAAAAGTTTTAACAACTCTCTTTTTTTATTAGACCGTTTCCATCCTCCCCGCTGCTCGTGGTATCCGTGTTGTTACCCGTAAGGCCAACAAGGAGCAATCTCCCAAGAAGTCTGCCAACTCTGTTGTCATTGCCAAGACCCGTCGTCAAACTTCCAAGTCTGTTGCTAACTTGATTGCCCGTGGTAACAAGTACAGACCTGACCTCCGTGCCGTAAGTATTTTTGTCATTTATATATAAAAAAAAAGGGGAGGGGGAAAGGAATTCGTTTTTGTTAATTTTTTTTTTCTTCTTTATTATAGGCTGCTGTCGCTCGTGCCTCTGCTATCCTCGCTACCCAAAGACCCGTCAAGGTCCAAGCTAAGCGTGAAGCTAAGGGTGTCCGTGCTACCAAGGCTTAAATCCTTTGTACTATGAACACATATAATAGCCCTCTCATTTAAATAAAAACATTTATTAAAAAAATCCACAAAAAAAAAAACTATTACTTTTTTTATTATTTACATTGAGTTTGTTGTTCCTCTAAAGCCTTTAATCGATCTTCGAGTTTAGTGACATACGCATCAGCTTCATCGCGATATTCTTGATACTCCAAGTGTTGCCACAGTAACTGATAAGCCATCGTTGTAGCAGAAGCGATGACTGCACATTTAACAAGGGGTGTGCCGTATTGATAATAAAAAGAGCCACCGCTTTTGTTGCTTGTGGTTGTGGAGTAGGAACGAACAGTTCTTGTTGTAGAAGTCAATACTTGTTTGAAAAACATTATAAGCTTGGAATGAGTTCTTTTTTTTTTTTTTTTTTTTTACAAAATAAAAAGAATACCACTGCTGTTTGGGCACCCCTACAAACCTCTTAGGGATTCGGTATTTAAAAAGGCAGTCAACAACAGGTTAAATCAATAACTTGTATCGAGAACTACGAGAGTCTATGCTCCCATTGATTATGCCATCCTTTTAAATAGTGTGTTACTAGATCTCTTCTGGATCAAACTGATAAAAAAAAAACTCAATAGATAGCGGAATTACCTCGATAAAAAAACGAACAATAATCAACCAAAAGAACACAATGCATTTTTTAAAGTTGTAAAACTTAGTTGTTTTACTACTACGAGCCCTTTTGAAACGACCATTAAATTACAGTAGTAAAATTCCTATGCTACACTTCATGTTTGCTAATCTTAATTAGTTTTTTGATAAAGAAAAAGGATGTAAAAATGACCAAGATTTCTTATTTATGAAAACATATTTTTAGTATTTTTTAGACTATTTGATTGGTCGAAAAAAAAAGATATATGGTTTAGCTTTTTGAAATGGTTTTCTCTCAGAATCATAAATGAACTACATCTTATTAGCTAAATGATATAAGTACATGGCTGACTCAAGGCATATATATACGACTTATTAAAGTTGGAACTGAAGGTTACGCAGTCGAGGGATTTCTTTTAATGATTTTTATATTTATGATAAATACTAAATTAACAATTACACACCTAAATATTTTTGTTACAAAAAAGGTAAGTTGGATATTTAAATGTCAGATATCCCTTAATAAAACTTACGTGTAAACGTCAATCAGTTTTTAATACTGAGACATGTGGGGGGGTTTTTTTTTATCTTCTGAACATTGCTGGTATTTTGCTGTTGTTAATAATATTCCACCAGGAAATACGATGTATGTTTCTTGAAGCGTTTACGTCTCTTTGCCAAATGGTATTACAAGTCTGATTTAAGCAGAGTAATACGCTAAACAAAGGAACACCATCAATCCGAACATTTTGCGTCTTATTTCGAGAACAGTTCGAGCATGTCTATTTGGATAAAACAAAAAAAAAATTAGTCTACTTACAAATATAAAATGCTTAAATTGTCATTACTTACCCTGGAAGTCATATATTCAGTTACCGGAACAGTTACTAGCAAACCTTCAAGTTCAGCTTTCTTCAATAGTTTGACCATGCGACGTGCCAAACCAGGAATCGTACCTCTCATAGTGGAAGGAAAGACAGCATCTCCAAGGGCTACAAGCAAGATTTTGTTGTCTTGTTCAAATGGTTTCAGTCTTTTTTTTTTCGAGTCCTTTCTTTTTTCTTCCCTTTATCCTTTACTGTTGTAGTTCCTTCTGTTCTTCCCTTCTTCCTTTTCTTTCTTATCTTGGGATTTCCTCGCTTCGGGTCATTACCTCTTTGTTTAAACTCCCTTTTCAAATACTTCTTTCCTCCTGTTACAAACATATTAACAATTTCTGCATCAGCTCTTTGTCTACCAATATAATTTAAAAATCGGGGAGAAGTAACACGATCATCATAAAAAGGTAAGATAGTACCGAGATTGTTAAAAACAGAGTGAACGTATAGGGCAAATGTTTCAATGATGGCAGTCTTGTCTGTTAAGATATTTCTTTCGGCTTGACTAAAATTATTGTCCGCATTTTTCATAGCTGTTTGTTTTCTTGAATCCCGCGCGTGTGTAGTACTCGTCGGTTGAATATTTCCGTACTTGATGAGGATCTTCGCCATGCCCATCAGAAGCTGTAAAGATGGTTTTTAGTCCAGGATCAACACCCCACAAATGGAATCTTTGGTTAATTTCTTCACCAGTAAAATCGTTCAAGTCAAGATCTGGAAGTGCTATCTGTTGTTGTCTTAGACCAGCCAAGATAAAATCAATACCATAACCATCTGTTCGCATCATGTTGGGGAACATTTCTTTACCATTACTATTAAAAAAAAAAGAGTACTTAGCATACAAATTGACGAAGATGATACACTATGATTATAATATTTACTAATTTAAATCAATTCTTAAGAGACCAAAATCAAATACTTCACTAAATAATCTTGTCGCAGCCTCATGTTTCGTATTATCATCTGCATTTTCATCTAATATGCCCATATCTACTTCGGTTTCGTTTTGGACCTTCAGTATTAAATATCTCAAATAGGCTATGTCGATTTCAACATACTTTCGGATAAAATTGTACATTGGATCATTTTCTAAGTTTAAAGCCGTTCCGAAAAGAGAGTGATCACGAATGCACCGAAAAACCAAGAAAGACAGCCTGTTTTTTTTTTCTTTCTGCTGAAATTTTTAAATTGGCTGCTTGTTGATAAAAAAACTTTTGATCCATGCATATGTTATGTCAACTTGGACTTCGTCGAAGGTTCTGATGTTATCGTTATTGTATGCCTCGAGATATTGTAACATTCGATGCATGTGTTGTAAAAAAAAATCCAGGGTTAGCAGATACTGAGGTCAGAGTAATGGGTACGTTTGTAATTTTACAATCAGCGATAATAATGTTGGCTAGATTTAAATTTTCGGGTATATTTTCTACTGTTTCAGGCCATGCTAAACCAGTACTTGAATTAATTGAATTGTTAAAGACGAAATGACAGAGTGAATTGATATATGGCGCAGTTAAATTCTAAAGAACCATCAAGAAGAAAAGTTAGCAGCTACATCTATATTTACATTGTATCACATTATACTTACAAAAACTTCTTTCAATCTAATTTTTATATAATTCTTAAGAATTTTCGAGTAATTTTCAGAAACATGAAGAATGAGGGTCTGAGCCGATATATTAGCGAGAGAGGCAAGTGCATTGGCGTGAACAGTATGACCAGGTTCCATTGTGACACGACTATCGAAAAACTGGCGATTATATTCTTCAAAAACTTCGTTAATGTCTGCTCGAGGAAGATGCTGGTTGGTGTTTGTTATATTTTTTCCCAATACCTTTTGTACACAAGCGTAGAAAAAAGCTTGGTTAAATATTATGGGTTGCAAAGGTATGAAAGACCTATTCGTACACTGCCGAACTACCTCAGATCTACTTGCACTGAGTATAACAGGTAATACTTGTCTGAAATCACCACCAAACACCATCAACCTTCCGCCAAAAGGTGTTGATTCAAACGCAGAATTTTCATCTTTGAATATATCTTTCAGTGTACGATTAACTGCTTCAAAAATACCTTTGCTTATCATTGAAGATTCATCCCAAACAATCAACTTTGCCCTTCTAATCAAATCAGCCGCATGAGAACGGGGGGGGGGTATATTACACATGGATGCTGGAGTAACTTTGATAGGTATACTGAAAACAGAATGTGACGTTCTACCACCTTTTAAGAGTAACGCAGCAGCACCTGTTGAAGCTACAGAGATTGCTATGTTACCGCTTCTTCTCACATAATCCAATAGAGCATTGAAAAGTAAGGTTTTACCCGTTCCTCCAGGGCCGTCGACAAAAAAAAAGTCTGGCCTTTGTTGGGTCTTTTATCCCGTTATCAACTATTTGTCGAACTGTGTCAAAAACAATCTTTTGATCTTCATTGAATGCAAGTGTAGAAGGATCAATTGATCTAAGAGATTCTTCGATAAGAGCATTATGTGTTCTGAATAACAATGGAATATTAACACCACCATCTGTTTATTGTTGCACTCTGGTATCAATCTCAGGAAACACAGATGAAAAGCCTTCCATGGTACGAAGATCTAGTCTATGTTCAGCTAAAATATCATTGATATCTAATAGGCAATGCGAATACATATCTTCTGTTATTTCTGTTGGTATCATGTGTCCTTGTTCAGTTGATAGTCTTACTTCTTGTCGAAAGTAATCCTGAGAAAGGGCATCCTTTTGTTCTAACCATAATCCGAATGGATTTGTACACTCAGAGAAAGCAATCATGACAACAAAAAGTCTTCTAAGAGAAGAAGGCATTTGATTCGTAGCAGCTGAAGACCACACAGTGTCATCTGAAAGTAATCCCATATTGTTTTAGTAGCGATGATCGATTTCAAACGATCTGAATAATACTTGGCTGGAGTAGAGGATTTGGCAAATTCTCCTGTTGTAGTATCAAATAAAAAAGAAGGTGAAAAAAACCCAAGCCTAAAATCCAGTTTCATCTTTATATTCTTTTCTTTACATGATTCGTTCAACGTATCAGCCCTATGTATGAGTTAGGCAAACTATGTAGCATTATGGACTTAAAAATACGTACCAATATGTGGCCAAATCAATTTCTCCGAAAAATGATTCAATAATACAGCTTTACATTTTCTTTTTTAAATTTATTGGCGTTATAAAGATGCATGTCAATGCTAAAAAGTAATCAGTTTATGTTACGTATATTAATACTATTATACTTATTACATAAATATGAAAATATTCTGCATACGTCTTTCTTCAAAGTCTTTTGGTTCATACTTCTTTATAGTATCACCACTTCTTTTAAGTCTTGCTTAGATTCAAACTTTAACTAAATAAGACCTCTTCCGCTTCTTCCATTCTTCTTTTGCTTATCTTTATAAGAAAATAATGACTTAGCATTGAACTTTGAACGCTTTATTTAGCAATGAACATTAGGCAAGAGATTAGCATTGAACTTAGGGAGGGGGTATGGGGGAGGGTCCTCCCCCAAATAATGACTTGGAATAAAACTATGAAAGTTATTGATGGCGGTGCCTAAACCGGATTTGTCACGTGAATAAGGTTTTTTATAACTTTTGCATGAAATACACCATTACATCCATTTTTTTTTCACATGGCATACAGGCAGGTTTTTTTTCTCATACGCCACACAAACAGGTTTTTTGGTTTCATTATAAATCATCTTTTTTTTTTATTTTTTACTTTCTTTCATCTTTTTATATATATAATCTTCTTTACCGCTACATTTTTAATCTTTTCTTTTGCCATACTCCTTATCTAGAGAAGAGATTGTTCCAAGAAAAAAACAGACCTGCATAAAACTACATACTGTTATCAATAGTAAGTCTAATAATTTTATCAAAAAATAAATGATTCATTTTGTCTAATGAATTTCAAATAGAAAATGATCCTTTTTTCTTTTTTGTCCAAATTACAAGTGAAGAGAGAACAAGTTACCTGGTTTTTTTAAAAAAAAACTATTAAGTATTTTGGTGGCTTAACGGCTAGTTGGATCAAATTTCATCCTTGATTTTACTACCTCCTTTTTTACTACTCTTTTGCCCAGCACCCTCATGCTCATATACTTATCATTTTGAAGAATTCCGATAAACCTCAGACTACTTATAAATTCGATAGAATCGTTTCAGTGGAAATCCCAGATAGATCAAACCACCCGCTTGCTTATGGAACTGTCACTACATCCATGATTCATGGTCCATGTGGATTATTAAATCCCGATACACCTTGCATGAAAGACGGTAGATGTACTAAACGCTATCCACATAATTTTCAAGAATTTACGACAGCTCATGATTCAATTGAAGGAGGCTATCCTGTCTATCATAGAAGAAGAGATGGCAATGTAATCATTAAAGATAACATAACAATTGATAATAGATGGGTTGTACCTCATAATTTGTATCTCTCCGCCAAAGTTAATGCTCATATCAATAATGTCGAAATATACAGTTCAGTCAATTCAGTAAAATATATTTACAAGTATGTTTACAATGGCAATGATCGTGCTACTGTTAACATTGATGGTCAGGAAGTTAATTTGGATGAAATTGGTCTTTTTTTTGGATGCGAGAGATGTTTCTGCTGCAGAAGCATATTGGAGAATATTTTCTTTTCCAATGCATAAATAATACCCTTCTCATCAACGATTAGCAATACATTTGGAAAATGAGCAAGAAATATACTCTCGAGCAAATGATTCGCCTTCTATGGTATTAAATCGTGAACCAAATGAAACAACCTTAACTGCTTGGCTTAAGTACAACCAAACTACAGAGCAAAATGGTGATATGGCAGCCGCAACAGTTCTTTATCCTAAATTTTGTGAAAAATATACATTTTGTAAGCAGTTACAGCCAAGGCAATGGAAATTGAGAGAGAAGGGGATTTCAATTGGTCATATTTTCACCGTTTCTCCACAGCAAGCTGAAAAGTACCATTTAAGACTACTTCTTTACAAAGTACCAGGTGCAAAATCTTTTGCTGATATACGTACAGTAAATGGTCAGGTTTATCCAACCTTTAAAGCTGCAGCCCGCGCTATTAATGATCAATTATATCGCAAAGAAATGTCAATCTGTTAAATAAGGGAATCTTCAAAATCTTAAGTTCCCTGTAATACAAATCATGGGTTTCGAAGCTCGGGTGTACTCTATATTTTTTTGGCTGCGTCTGGTTTGTACGCCGTTGAGAAAATTCACCAGATGAATTTTCCTGTTTGTTCAAAAGATCTTCGCTTAAATGGTATCAGCAATATTTATAAAGGTCTTTTATTGATTGAAGTACCTATGTTAACTTGTGATTAAAACCCTTATTTTATATTTACATCTTTTTTATTTAGGAGCTTTCAGTCAATTAAAAGTTTGATTGATAATGATGAAGTTTTTGTCGTTGCAGACAAAATGGGAAAGATTGACAAAGGAAAGAAGCAAGAAAAAAAGAGGATGAATTTTATAAGTGAAGTACGTTGGTTCCCTTTGGAGGACTTTGAAGATAATGAACACGAAGAGGAAGAAGGATCTGAAGATTATGATGAAGAAGAAGATGAAAACGAAGATTAGGATGAAGTAACGGGTGTATTCTTTTTATATATTTATATATATATATATAATAAATCAATTAGTAAGAAGGAATTCCTACTCAATGTACCTCTGTACTTTTTCTACTTTTTTTGCAGTTTAAACATTTGAGTTTATTTTCGATTTTTCATACTGCCACTTCTGGATCTACAGCGGCTTGTGTAAAAAAAAAAAAAAAAAAAAAAAAAAAAAAAAGTTGAATTTACAAATAAAACAAAACTTCACAGCAGCTTGTGTATATTCAATGTGTATTATGTCCTTTTTATTTATTTTTTTCAATAATTTATAATAACTGAAGAAAAAAGATTGAAATGGTTGTTTTCAGAGGTCATAGTTAATTTATTTTAGAAAAAAAATTAAGAAAGATGTCATAATAACTAAAATGATTCGACTTTATAGCTAAAGTGAAATTTAATTTTGGTTTACACAAATCGCTGGAAGCAAAAAGTTTGTCTAAATTTAGCATTTTGTTGCTTTCACACAAGCCGCTGTAGATGCTCTAAAATATGTAATCCCACTTCATAAAATCATCTTATTGTATTATTTAAAACTTTGAGCTGAGGAATATGTTATTAGTAGAGTTCCTTCATAATAAACATAGATATAATGTGTTGGATGCAGATATTTAATAATTTTTTTTTTTTTACTATGTTTATGTAAGAGTTTTTAAAAAGAAAAAAGAGAACGAAAAAATATACAAATCTAAAGAGCACCAGTAACAGTTAAAATGTCGTTTGCTTCAATAATACTAGAAAAAAAAATACAATGAATATTAACTGTATTCATATTACAACGCATCTGCATAATACTTACTCCATGACATTAAATTCGAGTGTACCATCTTCACCACCAATACTGTCACCAGTTTCCTTGTTAACCCATTCACCATATTGTGTTCTAGTTCTTTCCTCTGAAACGGGTTCTACAGCTGCTTCAGATTCCTCAGAGTCTGATTTGGTTGATTCTTCCTCTACATTTTCTTCGTTGATTTTCCATTCAAAAATAGTTGAAGGTATGCGAGATTTTGGGATAGATGCGTTGAAAGTACCGTAAATTAAAAGACCAATATGATCTTCTGATTGTAAATTAATGCGTCCAACTATTGAAATATGTCAGAATTTATACAAAACAATTGCAAATGTAGCATATGATCTCTCTCTCTCTCTCTCTCTCTCTTTCTTTCCTGCTCTTTTCTACTCTCTTTATCTTTCTTACCAAGTTTAGTTCCTCTCTTGGGCTTCCAAACAAGGAATTTAGCAGTAATGAAAAAATGACAAAAGGGGGAATCATACAAAATTCTTCCTTTCTCTGTTTCAAAATTAACGTCTGAGTGTGCAAGAACGATACCGTCAACTTCGGGAACGTATCTAAATAGAAAACGTTAAAATTAAGTAAAAACAAAGCGATAAAGGGCTCCATACTTCATTAAAAAGGCGTTTAATTGTTCGTTAACACCTTCCATAGTCTTCCCTGACCACATGGGAGCCAAGTGGAGGTATAACTTAACAACTACTTCAGAGAAAGAAGTTGCAACTATTGGTGCTGTTGAAGTGATAGAAGTAGTTGGTGAACTAGGTGCAATAATCTTTGTGATAGACTTGTGTTTCTTTTTATGACTCTTTTCTGAGCTATCCTTATGTTTACGTTTCTTTTCCTCGATGGCCATTGTATATTATTGAATGTATTAAGTTAGAAACGTGTAAGAAAAAAAAGTATTTCATTTAAAAAAAAGTCCAATCTTACCTGGACTGTGATTCCTGTGTGGCTTACTTTCCCAATATGTCAAAATTATTTTAATTTTTTGACAGGTCAGACAACAGATATACTTCTTTTTCATCAACTACAACTTATTAGACTCAAAACGATATTTTATTGTATAATCATCGTAAAACTATAACCATTTGTATTTGAAAAAAAAAAAAAAGTCTTTGCCGAGTTTTGAAAGAATTTAAATCATAATTGGTTCTCTTCAATATTCTTTCAGATATCTAATTACAAGACCCTTTCGTTTGCGAAAAAGTTTTACCATTGACGTAAACACATAAAATCTGTGCTTCAATATCGGTAAAATGCCGGGACAAATGATATTACTGATTTCGCGATATGGTGAACATACGCTATTATTTATTTCAAAAAAAAACAACAGATATAATAACACACAGGTCAAAATGTTACACATGTCTTAATTTTTTGTTATTGACAAATCATAAAAACATCTACTGTATTCTATCTACATGGATCTATTGAGTTTCGTTTTTTTTTCTGTGGCAGCAAAACTCAATTACTCATTACTCATTATAGTATATCTAAGACAATAACGGTTATCTCCTTGAGCTTTAATTGGTCTTTTTGCATTTTTTAGCATTTTTTTTTTTTTTTATTTGGTATAAATTAAAGTGAAAAAGTCTCAACAGTATTATTTTTCTTTCTTTCTTATTATTCATATAAAAAAAAATGGTCAAGAACTCTTTTGAAACCTTTGATGCACAAGAATTAAAAATTCAAAAAAATACCCAATTGAAGCCTTTAATCCCAGAGAAGGATATGGTATTTGGAAAATATTTTACTGACCATATGATTACAGCCGAATGGTCTGCAGAAAAGGGATGGGCAAGCCCACACATTAAACCTTACGGAAAGCTCGAATTAGAACCTAGTTCCGTCGTTTTCCATTATGGATTTGAGGTAACATATAAACGATAAATGCATTGAAAAAAAAAAGAGCTGTACAAGTATTAATACTGTATGTTAAGTGCTTTGAAGGTATGAAGGCATACAAAGATCCTCAAGGTCATGTCAGACTTTTTCGACCTGAAATGAATATGGAACGTTTAAATAAATCTTCCGCTCGCTTGGGTATGCCCGTAAGTTAATCTAGTTATTTTATATGTTATTGCAGTGTAATGACTTTAAAATTTTGTTAGACTTTCGATCATGAAGAGTTTATGAAAGTTATTACCGAATTTTTGCGTATTGAAGATCGTTGGATCTCTACTAAGCGTGGATACTCTCTTTATTTGCGTCCTACTATTATCGGTACACAAACTGCTCTTGGTGTACGTGCGCCAGATACAGCCCTTTTATTTGTTATCGCTAGTCCAGCCGGTCCTTACTTTTCTACTGGGTTTACAGCAGTTAAGTTATTAGCCACTACTGACTATGTTCGTGCATGGCCTCATGGTACTGGTGACTGTAAGGTCGGCGGTAATTATGCACCTTGTGTAAAACCTCAATCAATTGCAGCAGAGAAAGGATATCATCAAAACTTATGGCTCTTTGGTGAAGATGACGAAGTAACTGAGGCAGGTACCATGAATTTTTTCATGCTTTGGGAAAACTTTGATACCGGTCGTCGTGAACTTGTCACTCCACCTCTCAATGGTTTGATTTTACCCGGAGTTACCCGCGATAGTATATTAAAATTAGTCAAGTCTTGGGAAGCTGAAACTGGCATCTATGTTCGTGAAGGCAAAATTACAATGGAAGATATTTTGAAAGCTACTAGAGAAAAACGCGTAATTGAAATGTTTGGCGCTGGTACCGCTTGTATTGTTAGTCCTATAAAATGCATCAATTATAAGGGAGAAGATATCCAAATTCCTTTAGGTCTTACCAAAACTGATTGTGAGGCTGGTCCCTTAACACAAAAAATCAATGATGCTATTTTGGATATTCAATACGGATTAGTAGACCATCCTTTCTCTCATGTAATTATATAATCGACATTACCTATATAACCCTTAATTTTTAATAGAATAAACCCAAAATTATTAGAATTTAAGTTCCTTTGGGGAACAAAAAAAAAATAAAGCACTGTTAACTTATTAAAGTATGATATTCTAAAGTTTTCTTAAAAATACCTCAAGAGCGTTATAAATGGTTTCTTTATTAAGATAGTTTTTATCAGTTTTAGGAACATAATTTTACTAAGATTCATTTATTACACTGAGTCCTTAGTTTTCTGGCTGTGTAACAAAGACAAGAACCTCTGGTTCTGATATATCACAAAATTATTATTTTATTTAAGGCCGCACAATTCTCTAAGATTTTTTGTGGCATTATTCTTTAAGATATCCAAGGAGATTCATAGACCTTTCGCGTGAATTTTCACTTAAATATAATATAAAACGCAGACTTTCTTACACCTAAACCATCCTACCGCGTTGTTGTTTTACGTTAAAATACAATTCTTAGACGTAAAGAGACTCAATAGCATTAACTAAACTTGATAGATAAAATCTCTAAAATTTTTAGATAAGTTGTTCGCTCTCAGAAAAAAAAATTATATCACGCGAGTGCTTTGAATTTATAGTTCGTCATAATGAGGCCATTAATAGTTAAAAATCCGAGGGTGGTACGATTTGTAAATTCTTATGATATTGAAATTTGTTCGAGAAAGTTTTTTTTTCATCGTTTAATCACTACTAAAAGACATAGATCTTTGTACCTGTATCAACTATCTATACTAAAATTAGATTGGTTGAATTAAATGTGAAAAAGAAACTTATTGACTTAGAATTTAGAAAGTGATCTATTTTGCATGAATTTACCTAGAGTTTCTATATTGGAAAGAAGAAGCGTCTACAAGGTGTGTGCATAACGGGATTTAGTTATCACGTATTTTAGTCAAGTAGTTGCCAAGCTCCTACTACTAAACGTAATTATTTCGAAAGTCGTTTTCTCAGTTTCATCCGTATGGACAGGTACTTTATCCAGAAACTATTTTTTTATTTGAAAAGATCAGCCTAAAAAAACGAATATTTTTTTTTATGCACACGAAATTGTTGAGGAGTCAATAATTTTGTTCCTAGCGAGCTTAAAGATCATGCTATTTAAAGGACTTAAAATAAAACCGGATCCTCGGATCCCATACAAAAAAAAAAAAAAAAAAAAAAAAGATCCTTCTGTAATGACTCGGAGTTGATATACTTTTTTACATTTACATACCTTGGAACAAGCAGCACAAAAATGAAAGTCTTCATCATCCAAGTATATTTCTAGATGAAGAATTTCCTGCAGCTTGCCATATAAAATAATAGTTTTTGAGCAATCCTCACTTATCAAAGTGATCTATATACATAATAAAAAGTATTGGCAGGGAATTGTATTTATTGAGCTTAATTTTCAAACTTATCGTTTTCGTAAACTCGCTATCATTTCGACAGCTACAGAAGCCTGCTAGTAAATACACAATCGAAAGAGATGCTCGATCTCTGTTACGAAATTGTCAACAAATGGATAGAGTCCGGTTACAATACTTTTCAATGTTGAAAATTATGGCATATGTTAATTTTATGTTAACACATTTCTCAACATTTTTCAACACCTTCCATAACGTATCTTTTCAACATTTTCTACAATATATTTCAATGTAGTAAATTGTTGTATTATAAAGGTAAATAAATTTTTTTTTTAAAAGAAAAAAAATGCTAATGTTGGCGAAACGAATTCGAGCAATGTGATAGATACTTTCAGAACCACGCTTTATTTTCCTTATACAAATTAAAAAACTAAATAAACTCCTTTCTTTCTTATATCTTTCTGTCAAAGCATTTCCTTCCACTTTTTTTGTATTTTAAGGGGATGGATGAATGTACTAACTAAAGGTTACCAAAATAAGGTACCAAGCGCCAACTGGGATTTATTTTTTTGATTTTTTATCATGAGCAATAAGAGTTTTAAACAAGTGCATATCTACAACAGGGTGCTTTTTTCTTGCTTTTAAATTTTCAACTGAAAGACAATAATTTCTTTGTAAATAAGACAATCGGCTATACCCATCCAAATCCAACAACATCTTTCTAACATCGTTTCTTCTAAGAGGAACATGAGTATTTGCTATCTCAATAAAAAAGTCAATGCCAAACTGTTCTTGCATCGCAAAGAAGCGCATCTTGTCTCCTAGAAGTGAAATTAGTTGCTGTGTACCTCTTTTTATGTCAAAGTCTTCTTACTCTTTGTTTGAAAGCCTAATGACATTTTTAACCCATTTTCATGCATTGTCTTCTGGCAGAAATAAGCAATACGGTACAAGTCTAGTTGATCATAACTGTTTAAATGTTTAAGCTCTCCAAACATTGATGTAAAATCAAATTCTCGGTTGTAGTGGCAATCAGAAACGTAGTCTGGTCTTCTACTCGGATCTAATTCTTTTTGCCTTGAGATTGATTTATTCGAGCTATCCAAAAGCAAAAGTCAGAACTTTTAATTTATAGCATATGGATAACAAAGCGTTAGCATACCTGTGTGGAACAGAAATAGACGACTTGAAAATTGGATGTATGATAGGATGTACAAAGTTACTCTCAAGGTGGCTTTCACTTGAAAGTTTTATATTATGGTTGCTAGAATACGTGAGACTAGATAACAAGTACCAGCGTTAGTTATTATCACAAATGCAGTATAACATATTAAGCTTACAAGTTACTAATGGCCTCAATACCAGCTCTATCATAAATATTCGCTTTTTTTGCAAGTTGTAGTAGTTGAATTCTGCAGTCCAAATCAACTTTCTCCCACTCAACGTCGCTCACTTCGAACTCTTCTGGCAGATATTTCTGAGAAGAGATGTTATATTAATACATTATACATAAAAGTTAAGGTATATACATCCTAATTACATCAATGATGGCTTTCAAGGCTTTGTAGGTATCGTCATTGAACCTAATGCCTGATAAATTTTCTAAAAAAAAAGCCTGTCTAACTTTTGTTGCTTCATTACTAAGATGAATTGTTTTTGAATTGGGCTGTTCTTCTATCCTTGTTACAACAATAATGTTTGATAAAGACCTATAAGGATATAGCATAAGCACATTTTGAGCAGTTTTACAAAAAAAAAAAAAAAAAAAAAAAAAAGGCTTACATCAGTGAACAAACGTCTAACTCAATATTAATTGCGTGGCCTTTTCTACACCTGTCCAATGTCTCTTTCTTCAACTCTAGAAACTCCTTCTTCATATTCACTTTTTCTTCGATGACTGGACTTATTGACTGCTTCTCGTATCCAACTTGTTGGAATTCGGTTTGAAGGGTTTTATAAAAATAAAATAAAAGGCGATAAATTAAATGACAACGAACAAAGGGGGTTTATTCTTTATTCAAAATTAACTGAGAGTTATGTAATATCCTTTTTATATGAGTAGTATAGGTCAAATACAACACAACTATCTCATTTTCCAACTCGTTCAACGTATCTCTTAAACTTATCAGCTTTCTATTAATAAAAAAAGAATTAGCAAAGGCTTCCAAATGAAGAAGAACGTTACTTCATATATATTAAGCAAACCTTTTACGCGTCTTAATTTCTGGTTGAGCATTTGCTAAATTTCCTTGGACTGGCTGGTTTTCTTCATGCTCTTCCTCAACAACGAATTCTTGCTCAACGAGTTCTTCCTCAACAACGGATTCTTGGTCAGCAGCAGTTCCTCTCTAAACATTACAGTCTTCCTCCTTCTTACTTCTGCCATGACTATCGGAAACCTGACTATATTAAGGATAACCATATTCGGCAGCTGCAAATTGTGATACGCGCATAAAATATAATTTAAATATTACTTACGCTGAAAACTCTCTTGCCTCGTCGATAACTGTGTTTGACACGATTTGTGAGTATTGGGTGGTAGCTTTTTCCTAAACATAAATTTAGCATCAGCAAAATTTAACCACGTTCCTTCACAATTACTTACGAAAATCATTCTTCTACTTAAAGGGCCAAAACGACTGTCGTTCTGAAGTGCATCCTTCTGTTGACCGATTTTACACACGTTAGTTTGATCGAGTATCATTTGTTATATCGAGCCTATGCTTACTTTTAATTTTGATATATAGGACTTTACGCTTCGGGGTAACTCATGCATAGATAACCAATCTAAATCATTTTTGAACCACATCATCAGTGTTTTATAATTTAAGGAATCTGCTTCTGCTTGGTTATAGCGAGAATACTCTTCGAAATTTCAGTCTTTGGCGCAATTCTCAGAAAAAAATTTTCTTCGATGTAAGTCTGATTTCAGGACGAATATGGTGTTTTTGAATTTTCGTGGACAAGACATAAAATATTGTATCTACAAATTCTTTTTTTTTGTATTAATTCACGTGCTTTTATTAAAATAATAAGTTAAAAAGGAAGTTATTAGCTAATGTCTATAGGTTCATGAGAATTAGCAGCCGTAGTGAGATAATGAGAAAGAGAATGATTATATAAAGAGTCAGCTAGAACGTTGGACCAAGATGTGCTGTCAAAGATGCACATCCAGTGGTGGGGCTAGACGATTTCTAATATGGTTCCTAGAGAAAGGAGGATAGCCTCATCGATTAACTCATCAGACTCATCGTGTAATGTATAAATGGAAAGCCAAACTGACTCTGGAGTTGGGAGCTTGGCAGTTAGTTGTAAGGCGGCCAGTTGATATTCCCAAAAGGACCACTTGTGAAAGCACGAGACAAAGAAGTGTTGTATAGTCTCGGACTCAGACTTGCATATTCGACACAGTGAAGAAGACCATAATTGAGAATTCCACCGGAACAAGGTTGCTCCACAGCTAATGTTATTCTGAAGCGAGCGCCACCAAATGGTGACCACCTTGTGAGGCAGAGAGAGACCAAAAAAATTTCCAGAGGTCAGGAGGAAGATAGTTACTACTGGATTTCCCACTGTTTTTGGGATTCGGTTTGAAAATTTTTGGGACTAAATGTCAGAGTTGTTTGAACAAAATCAGAATTATTTTTTGAACTATCTTTTATAATTTTTAGAAGAGCAAACAACGGAAGTATATGTTAGTCTTATGTCGATGATGAGATTTGAGTACGATATGGTATAAGCGCAATGGAATTAGATGAGGAAGTGAATGAAACCGTTGGCATTACAGCTGAGACGGAACAATTTGAATCTGAACAAGAAGAGGAAGAGGAAAACAGTTCGCAAGAAAAAAAAAAACCAGACCTACAGGGGATCATAAAAAAAGAATTGGAAAAAAAAAAAGCTCGCTTACAGAAGCTACAGCGATCTTCAAATTTGTAGGCTTTCTTGAGCAGCTTACCGAAGGTGTAAGTACTATGGAAGCAGCCAACTGTTTTGGCATATCAAGAAGCTCAGCATATAAGTTTAGAAGCCAATGGCTCTCATCTGGTGGGGGTAGCTCGTAAGAAGAGAGGGCCAGCTGAAGGTAGTATGTCATCCTTAAAACAGAAACATACAGACTTTATTATCAACTATATTGAATAGTTTGCTACAGCAACTATTGAGCACATAAAAGACGAGCTAGTAAAAGAATTTAAGGATTTAGTAATTAGTAAATCTGGACTTCAGCGCCATATGAAGACCCATTGTGCGCTATCCTTAAAGCGATTAGAAAAAATACCAGCCAAGCGTAACGATGAAGACACTATACGACAACGAAGAGAACGTGTCGAAACGTTTATTGCTGACAAGGATATGGGTTTTGAGCGCAACTGTGTGTTTTTAGATGAAGCAGGCTTCAATTTACATATAGTGAGAAATAGAGGATGGTCTGCAAAAGGAAAGCCTGCTAAGACCATTGTACCTACGAACAGAGGTACATCCATAACAATTTTAGGAGCCATATCTTCTGCTGGATTTATAGATATATCGTTAAGAAAACCCATTTCGGCGACTAATGCTAAAAAGAGAAAGCTCGACGGAAAGGCTGTCAAAATTACGAAAGGTACCAATACCAGCCATTACTTAGCTTACCTTTGCAACGTCATGGATGTTTTGGATAAAAATAAGATGCAAGGTTTTTACCTAGTAATGAATAATGCCCCAATCCATGGACCAAGAGATAAGGTTATGAATGATTATATTGTCAGTAGGGGTTATAAGTGTGTTTACTTGCCTCCATACTCCCCATTTTTGAATCCTATCGAAGAGTTTTGGTCTAAGGTTAAGGCAGGTATCAAAAGATCTCCTATCGATGGCAAGGATACTCTCACACCAAGAATATTAGAATCATGTTCTAAAGTAACTTTGAGTGATTGTAGAGGATGGATAAGACATTCTGTATCTTTTTTTTCTCGTTGCTTAGCTGAAGAGCAGATGCTATAGTTTTTTTTTTTAAAAAATAATAAATATTCCAAAAACTTTAAATAATTGTTCAAAAAATAATTATGATTTTGTTCAAACAACTCTGACATTTAGTCCCAAAAACAGTGGGAAATCCAGTACTCTTTTACACTGGCCCTTTTATAATTAAATCACAAACGGTGTTACCTCAACCTTTTTTTCTTTATTATCTTTTTTATTTACAAACTTAGGTGATACAACAACCACTTTTTCTTATAAATACCCCCTTCATTTTTGTAATTAAATAAACTTTAAGTTAGATTTTACTAGAAACTTCAAATAAGTAATTAGGTTATCCTTATATTATCTCTGATATTTTGAACTGTCAACCCCATTTTGTATATAATACCTCTTCGCTTTGATCTTCTGAATTCACTTTTGATAATTCGTTACCTGTCTTATATTTGATTATATTCTTTTTATTTGTATTGAAAACTATTGTATTTTCTAGGCTCCCATTAAAAACTGATTATTATCCCCTTGCTATTCTATAACGACGTCGATAATTCTTTTTAGAGTCTAGCTGTATCTCCCACTTTTTCAGCGAATAATATATCCAAGTCTTTTTAAATAAGTTGACAGCTATATAGTCTGGTGCTCACATTTTACTTTATTAATTGTTTGTTATATAACTTTTAATAACTTCTTCACTTGTATACTGCTATAAACTATTAGACATATCAACGGTTTACCATTTTCCCAATTCCCACCACTTTATTTTTTTTTTACAAGAATTATACTTTTATTTTATTTTTTTTTTACAAAAATTATACTTTTATTTTAATTTTTTGAATATCAATACTGTTATTTTTTTTTTTTTTTTTTTTTTGAATTTTATACCTTTTTTTTTTTTTTTAAAAAATTTTATACTTTTTTTTTTTTTTCTGAGTTTTATACTTTTTTTTTTTTTTTTTTAATATCTTATTTATAATAATTTTTTAAACCTATCTACGGCCGAGTAGAAGGACCGGGCATATTATTTGTATGGGAAACATTTCCTTGTTGAGGAGGAGGCCACCACGGAAGAGGTAAATCATTTCTTCCAAACCAATTCTTTCATTTGTTTGAACATCTCCTTCACCAAAGACACCATCCGATATTTCCTATTTTAAAGAAATGTTTAGTAATATGTTTTAAATATCTATTATGAAATAGGTTACCTGTTTCTTTGATTGCAGTTCAAGAATCCGCTGTTCTATTGTATCATTGATGAAAAGTCGGTGTACTTCCACGGGTTTGCTTTGTCCAATTCGATGCACACGGTCAATGGCTTGATTTTCTAAAGCGGGATTCCACCAGACATCCAGCAAAATAACGCGATTAGCGCAAGTCAGATTCAGACCCAATGATCCACATTTAGTTGATACAAGGAGTACTGTGATACTGGGTCTCTAAAGAATCTGTTTACTGCTTCAGCTCTTGCTTAATATTCATGAGCCATCATAGCGAAGGAAACGAATCCCTCTTTCAGTCAGAGGTTTTTCAACCAAGTCCAATAAAGCAGTGAACTGAGAAACACAATGTTTTGTCTTGGCCACCCGTTTCAATATCAGTTTCTTCCAAGATCTCAATCATCTTGTCAATTTTAGTACTAGAAACAAATTGTTGAATTCGGCGATTTGTGCAGCCTGTTGTGCATTGAGGGGAGCTCTTGATTCTTCATAAATTTCGGTGCATGATGTCTTAAAAAGTTATCAATGGAAACAAGACGGTTGTTATCCAAGGCACCACGGCATTGAGGGCATCGTTTATCAGATCCCGTGTTACTGTTCCAATATCCATCAAAGCATTCTTTACACAAGATATGGCCACAGTTTGCAATTACTTGAGCATTTTCAGCAATGTCCATACAGATAGGACATTGTATATCAACTAAACTAGCGAATCACTTAGTAATCTGGAGACAACATCATTACTCATTTCCGAAGCCAATTGTATCTGTCTCTCTTCTTCTCTTGATCTGCTGCTTCATCTGCTTCTGTTCTTCTATCTCTCAAAGTCAAACCTGGGTGTAAACAAGATTGTCTTAAACGTAACAAAATTGTCAAGACCGACTTAAAGTTTCTCATCACAGTTCCTGCAGCCATGTATCTGCTGAATCGAGATTGTGCTGTTTGGTTGACATACTCATAATGGTTCGTTCATCTTCTGTAAAGTCAATATGTGTCATATGCACGTTTCTTTCAGGCAAGTCAAGAATAGGACGACCATCAATTAATGCTTTCTTTGATCTACGAAGTGTGACAGCTTTCATCAAGGTTCTGGCATTTCTCAAGGCCTTTTCAGTATTTCCACTCTTCATGGCTTGGTAATCGATTCTCTGAATTCCTCCCAGATACAGAAAGGTCGAATACGCAAGAAACGAATTAAGGAATACAGTTCATCAAGTTTGTTTTGTACAGGCGTTGCGGTCATACACCAGCGATGGGTAGCTTCAAGAGAGCAACAACCAATAGCAGCAAGAGTTTTCTTGTTCTTGATGGTATGAGCTTCATCCAAGATCACACGATGGAACTTAATCTTGGAAAGTGGACCTTGGTAGTTTTCTTTAAAGTTTGTAGCATTCACTGAATAAGAAGTGATGATGACATCATAAAGTGCAAACTCGTATGGATTAGAAGGACGGTTGGGACCATGATAAACTAATACCTTGAGTTGAGGATATGTCTTGGTTTCGATCTCACGTTTCCATTGATCGATTAAAGAAACAGGACAGATGATTAAAGTTCCTTTGACCTTGAGTTCACCTGGTCTGAGCTGATCACCGTGGAAGAATCGTACTATGATCTACAGACGCGTAATCCGTACAGGGATTTGCAACAATGATTGACATTGCTTGAATAGTTTTACCAAGACCCATATCATCCGCCAAGATACCACCTCGATGATTAGGGAGTCCTCCATCTTTTGCATCCATTGTAAACCAATTTTTGATGCTCCATGAGAGTAATAGAGAGACCTTCAGGTGTACCAATTCTTTCTTCAGGGGATGGAAGGCTTTCCTCCACAGTATGTTGTAACAAGTTAATGATATCTTGTTCAACATCAGCATTAGGATTAGGCCGTGTAGCATCATTTTCAGCAAGTCGTCTGTACCGTGGGTCAAGTCTTAAAGGACCTTCTCCTTCACCGTGGAATTCATATCTTCTAGCTCTGTCAAGTAAGGCACAGTTACATCCGGTGTATTGTCTTCAAAACCAGTAGGGAAAGCCTGTACACCATCATCATCATCGTCCATCAATAACATGGTATACAGCAGAATTACGTGGTGGTTGAGGTGGACGTACTGGACGTACGGGTTGTGTTTGTACACTTCCTTCACCAGGTGTAGGGATAAAGAAAGGATTGTTGTTATCATCTGTTAAATCAATCCAGTCACGACCGTCACCATCACTATCCTCTGTTAAATCAATTAAACAGTTGGTATGCAGATGGACCAGAAGCAACGATGACACTATCATCATCGTCATCATCATCATCAAGGATTTCAATAACTGGAACATCAGGAGGTGGATAAAGTTACTTTGGGCGGGTTCAATAGGTGATATAGTATTATCACTAAGTATTATTACTTCAGGAGATTCAGGAGTGAGGTTCAGTATTTTCAAATTCAGTAGTTTCAGGCTCTGTAGCAGTAACAGGTTCGATAGTAGTCTGAAGACTGGCTGAAGCGGCGCCAAGGTAATCTGAATCATAATCATCAGAATCAGAAAAGATAGCTTCATTAAAGAGATCAATGATGGGGCTTTGATTACTTTCTGAAGCATTGGAACCAGTAGAGATATCATAGTAGTTGGAATTTCATTAGCTAAATAGTAATTGTATTATAAATTTGTTACTGTGTCTTTTTTTTTTTTTTTTTTTTTTTTTTTTTTTTTTTTTTTTTTTTTTTTTTACCTTCAAATTGAAAATTATCTAAATCATTAGAATCATTAAATTATTAGAGGCATCATCGCTACAATAGACTTCAAATTCAGTAATTTGATGAATATCTGAAGCGGAATGATTAGAGACGGTGGTATCAATATCAAGACCAGCTTCAACGTTAGAAGTTTGAAGACTATCAGAAGCATTGAATATATATTAGAGTTTAGGTATTGGAGGTATCCTTATAAAGACCAGCTTCAGCTGTAGCAGTACGAAGACTCTCTGAAGTGTCATGGAAGACTTCATCATCAAGATCAGCGTCACTGTCAAGTTAAGAGAGGGTAGCATCATTATGATTTTCCAGTCACTATAATAAAAGTGTATCAGTATAAATGAACTTGTATTTTTTTTAAAAAAAAAAATTACCTTCAGTATGAAGACTGTCTGGATGAATGTTCTCTTTGTGATCTGTACCACCAGAGAAGGTTAACTTTGATTTGGTATCATTAGTGTTTTGCACCTCATTATGAGTTATTGGATATAACCTAAGGGTCCAGGCTTGAGACGTTTGGTATTAAGAGGGACTTCACCTTCAAACTTTCGCTTTTGATGAGGATGATGAGCCAATAGCTGAAGAAGATGCAGAGGAAGAATGTATTATATGCAGAAGAAGAAGAGGAGAGAGGAGGAATAAGAAGGAGTTGTTATTGTTGGTATGTATAGGAGAAGAAGAGTGATGATCACCTTTCATATGTTTATATGAAGATAAAATGGTATTTCTTCTCTTTCTTTTCGTTTGCCTAATATGGTAGTATTTGGTTCATTTGAAGAGAAGAGGAGAAATTATTATTTGCGCAGTAATATTTTGTTGTTGTTGTTGTACTTGACGTCTTTGAGTAATTATGCGTTGCTTTCGAAGGTCTTCCATGTCAACACCTAACATAGACCATTCGGATGGGTTTTCAAGCCCTGCTTCAACGAAAAAATCATAAGCACTGTCATCAAGGACCATGTCTTTATTTTGTTGTTGTTCCAAGTCATGAAGATCAATTATTGAACTTGTACTGTCTGGGGAATTGGGTCCAACACCATGAGAAGCAAAGTCTTCTCTGTTACCTGTGTTATTATTATTATCTTTGGTATAATATCTTGTTCTGGACATGATGGGTAAAATAAAAAAATAAAATATGGCAAAGAAGAAGAAGAAAAGAGAAATGAAAAGAAAGAAAAAAAAAAGGGCGTTTTGTTTACTTGAAGTAAAAGTCACAACTGATGACGCCCGTATTCGCTCACCCAGAAAAGTTAAATAAGAGAAATAAAAAGCAATTGAAGAGATCAAGTTTTTAGCAGCAGCACTCTTTGGTAAATATATGTTGGCTTGTTAATACGAAGTAATGACATGAAGGAACTAACATCGGGGTTAATTATATTATATCTCCTTTTTGTTATATATATGCATCTTGTGCATTCAAAGGACCGTGCTTTTTTTTTGATAGAATACAGAAAAGCTTTTGAAAGTAGATGGTATAACTATTCTCATTTGATTTGTTGTACGATATATAGTACTTTACAGTTATTCATATGCTTATTCTCTTGTTTGCACAAATTAAACATGATGATACCTAAATCTGACAACTAGTATTAAAGAAGAAGTTAAAGATACAAGTATATGATATATACATTGTGTGTATATGAATGTATTCTCATTGTCCAATACCAGATTATGTCATGAAGACAACTAGATTGCCATAGTAACTATTTTCAAAAAGATCATCTCTTTCAAAGCAAGTGACAACCTAGACTTTTCGTACTACATAAAAAAAAAAGTTTATTTATGATTTTAATGCAAGTTACATATTTGATCCATCCAAGGAAGGTGTTCTTTAACCCTCATGTAAAAGATAAAAGACTATTTATTGGACGTAGAAAATAGGTATTTTTTTATTAAATTAGGCATTTTTGGATAGAGGTCGGTAGATATTATTTAGTAAATGATCCAAATCTTTAGGCAAAGGTAATTCAGCATCTTGATTAACTAATCTATAATTTTCAAGACGTTCCACTTGATGACACAATCCAGACAAGTACAAATTACGTTCTTTTTTTGGAGAGAAACTATATCTTTGTCTGTTATAAGCGGGACGATCCATAGACTTGACCAGCAAGTCAGTTGTATCTTTAAGTTCTTGTATTAATAATTGTTCATGTGATAACCATTCCTAAATAAGAAACACATGCAAATTGATTTATTTCATGCAAAAGTGTCATTTGTGACACGTATCCTTTTTAAATTCCCTCCGTGATTTTACCACTACTGGATTTCCCACTGTTTTTGGGACTCGGTTTGAAAATTGGAATATTTATTATTTTTAAAAAAAAAACTATAGCATCTGCTCTTCAGCTAAGCAACGAGAAAAAAAAGATACAGAATGTCTTATCCATCCTCTACAATCACTCAAAGTTACTTTAGAACATGATTCTAATATTCTTGGTGTGAGAGTATCCTTGCCATCGATAGGAGATCTTTTGATACCTGCCTTAACCTTAGACCAAAACTCTTCGATAGGATTCAAAAATGGGGAGTATGGTGGCAAGTAAACACACTTATAACCCCTACTGACAATATAATCATTCATAACCTTATCTCTTGGTCCATGGATTGGGGCATTATTCATTACTAGGTAAAAACCTTGCATCTTATTTTTATCCAAAACATCCATGACGTTGCAAAGGTAAGCTAAGTAATGGCTGGTATTGGTACCTTTCGTGATTTTGACAGCCTTTCCGTCGAGCTTTCTCTTTTTAGCATTAGTCGCCGAAGTGGGTTTTCTTAACGATATATCTATAACTCCAGCAGAAGATATAGCTCCTAAAATTTTTATGGATGTACCTCTGTTCGTAGGTACAATGGTCTTAGCAGGCTTTCCTTTTGCAGACCATCCTCTATTTCTCACTATATGTAAATTGAAGCCTGCTTCATCTAAAAACACACAGTTGCGCTCAAAACTCATATCCTTGTCAGCAATAAACGTTTCGACACGTTCTCTTCGTTGTCGTATAGTGTCTTCATCGTTACGCTTGGCTGGTATTTTTTCTAATCGCTTTAAGGATAGCGCACAATGGGTCTTCATATGGCGCTGAAGTCCAGATTTACTAATTACTACATCCTTAAATTCTTTTACTAGCTCGTCTTTTATGTGCTCAATAGTTGCTGTAGCAAACTATTCAATATAGTTGATAATAAAGTATGTATGTTTCTATTTTAAGGATGACATACTACCTTCAGCTGGCCCTCTCTTCTTACGAGCTACCCCCACCAGATGAGAGCCATTGGCTTCTAAATTTATATGCTGAGCTTCTTGATATGCCAAAACAGTTGGCTGCTTCCATAGTACTTACACCTTCGGTAAGCTGCTCAAGAAAGCCTACAAATTTGAAGATCGCTGTAGCTTCTGTAAGCGAGCTTTTTTTTTTCCATTCTTTTTTTATGATCCCCTGTAGGTCTGGTTTTTTTTTCTTGCGAACTGTTTTCCTCTTCCTCTTCTTGTTCAGATTCAAATTGTTCCGTCTCAGCTGTAATGCCAACGGTTTCATTCACTTCCTCATCTAATTCCATTGCGCTTATACCATATCGTACTCAAATCTCATCATCGACATAAGACTAACATATACTTCCGTTGTTTGGTCTTCTAAAATTTATAAAAGATAGTTCAAAAAATAATTCTGATTTTGTTCAAACAACTTTGACATTTAGTCCCAAAAACAGTGGGAAATCCAGTATGGATAACGTATGGGACAGGAATTTTACCAGACCTGGTGATCTTCAAGTAACCCAGTTTCTTTTTACGATCTACAGAGATACTCCTGGTTTGACAGGAAATGGTGAATTCTTGGGGCACCACAAAAAAAAAAAAATGCAAAAAAGTTCTAAACGCGGCAATGGCACTGTTCTTTTCTTTTTCAGTTTGCGTTTTGCTTACGATACATTGAGTAAGTTGTACTTGACTTGAGAATGGGGTGGTTATGTTCAAAATGTGCCTCGTAAACAAAAACGTTTTGAGTTTTTAGTGATCGTTTGAACTTTATGTAACACGGGCAAGAAAGCTTTTGGGTATATTTATGGTATCCTTCCTCAGTTTCTTCGATTTCTATGTTCTCGGCGTTTCCAGTTCAGGATATCATACTTCTTGGTACACCGTAATGCTTGCAAGTCAAAGTTAAGTATCCCCGAGCAGGATCAGATCTTCCTACAACAAAAGGTACGTTGTAAATGCCACCAAACTTAAAAGCTTCAGTTTTTGCTGCAACAATTGTTGGAAACTCCCTGTTAATGGGAAAGGTCACATTCTTAAATTCGTCATTCATTTACCGTTTCTCAGGAAATTCGATTTCTGTGTTCATTTTATTTTTATTAATATTTATGAATAAAACTGAAAAGGATCACGACGCATTAAACCAACCATAAACTCATCTACACCACAATCAGGAACTCCGAAGGTCGATTGTCGACGTCACGAATCGCATTTTTTTTTTTCAGTGGTGCCGATTGTGGTGCCCCAAGAATTCACCTTTTTTTTTTTTGTTACCTTTTATGCATCGTTTACAATGGCTTGATCGCTTACAAGATGACAAAAGGGCTACAAGTGCTGATAGGACTTTGTGAGGTACTTCTTTAGCCTGCCATGTAGCATCCCAAGTACTACTTTGGTCTCTATCCTAGTGAGACGACAAATTCCTACTACATGATTGGAGATGCTTTGTTGATAGAACATCTTTTGCATGTATTTTTAGGTAGTAGACAGGATGCAAGATGCAACTGAAACCCTGGCTTGATCGCTTACAAGATGACAAAAGGGCTACAAGTGCTGATAGGACTTTGTGAGGTACTTCTTTAGCCTGCCATGGAGCATCCCAAGTACTACTTTGGTCTCTATCCTAGTGAGACGACAAATTCCTACTACATGATTGGAGACGCTTTGTTGATAGAACATCTTTTGCATGTACTTTTAGGTAGTAGACAGGATGGTATTGTTTCAGGAATTATGATAAAATTATTTATGAAAATAGGTAAATATAAGCACAATACACTTATATGCTCATACTCTAATATCATTTGCAACTGCATTTTTATCAAGCAAACTACTATTGTTATTATATTACTATTATTATTATTGCACTAGTACTCAGCCATAGGTATCGCCTTACAGTTGAGTAGAGTCATTTGGGGATTGGGTGTCGTTCTGGTCATCCTTATGCTGTGCTTTTTTAATATACATTTTTTGGGATTAGGTATACTTTCACCTTCTCGTGGTTAATCCTGTTAGTATCGAAGTATAAAGTGACGTCTTTGTATTTAGAGAAACCAAGCAAAGTATAACATTCTTTTTTCTTATGATTTTTTTTATCAATAAACTTTGTTTAATTATAGGTTTATGTGTAATATGAAAGAGATTAAAAAAGCTAATATTCATGCATACGGATATAAAATAATTGAAATAAAAGGTAGAAAGTCAATCTCGTTTAGGAGAACGTAAAGAGTCAGGGAGGTAACTTTTGTCATCAACAGAATCATTATCAGATTCAAACTTGATTCCAACAGTGCTCATGTAATTTTCAACTATACTTTCTGTTTCCTTGCAATACCTTCTACAATATAGATTCGCCAGTTAGTTATCTACTCGATGAATAAAACACGGCAAGATTTATACCTTGGTCCTTCCAGATCAACTGGTAAGCTTTACAAAAGTCACTGCCAAGGGATTCTTCTTTATTACCATTAAATATAGCTGTTGTTGCACCTCTTAATTTGCAGGTATATCCATTTGGACAGTTCATCATCAACATACGTATCTTAAAAACTAAATATACGCGATAGCTGTTAGTTCATGTATGCCTGTTTTCATAACATGTTTTTTTTTTCACTTACGAGAAAAGACTAATCCAACTACTTGTAACTTTTTAATTACTTCCTGCTTGTTTTCAACAGAAATGTATATCCGAAAATACTGTATACATATTTTTTTTTTTTTTTTTTTTTACTGTCGTGTACAACAATAACGTTTACAGTTTAGCTCAATATAATAATATTACCCGAGGCATAAAATGCTTAAACCCAGGTCAAACCCCCAGAAAAAAAAAAAAAGTGAGTTTGCTTTAAAATTACTTAATTGACACCCTCCTGAGTACGCAATCCCCTCTCTCATACGACACAACATGCGCTTTCTACTTGTACTCCTTATTTGAACATCAAAAAATTTAAAAATTATCTATTTACTTAGTTTAGTAGCCACTATGAAGAGAAAAAGGAAAGGAAAAATAAACAAAAAAAAAAAAAAAGTAAAACGTAAGACAAAAGCGTTAAAAAGCCTATCATTTATGTATGTTTCATGCCACTTTACTTTTTTTTTTTTTAATACAAATAAAGATTTCCTATGCAATAGAGTTGAAAGAACTGAATAGATAAACGGAAGCTTCCAGCAATTGCATAAGATATAGAAGAGCATAGAACTTGCTACTGCATTCTACGTATTTGGGCATTGTAGCTTCTAATCGGTGCTTGAAACCACTCGAGATTTTCGTGAATCTTCCACACACTTCCAGTCAGGAGAGTTTTTTTTTTTTTTAAAACACAGATCCAAAATGATATAAAATAGAACGCATTTTTCTTTTTTTATATGTACAACTTTTTTTTTTTTTCTCTAATATATATATATATATAAAAATACTACTGATAAAAATATGAGTGGAATGAATTTTACTGATAAAGTCGAAAAGACACTAGCCGTTGCCCAAAGTCTTGCTCGAGAATTTGGTAACTCTCAAATCTATCCCGCACATATCGCATGTGCATTATTTGACGAAACAGAAGGCGCACCTTTATTCAAATCTATTATTGAAAAGGCAGGTGCTGAAGCTGCTACTGTTGAACGTGGCTATAAGAAGTTGATGGTTCAATTACCTTCTCAAGATCCTGCTCCGGCTGAAATTTCCATTGGTTCTCAAACCGCTAAATTATTACGTACCGCTGAAAAATACATGAAAGATCAAAAGGATTCCTTTATTTCGGTCGATCACCTTATTTTGGCTTTAGCAGATGATGATGCTACTTTTAAACCCATGAAGGATGCTGGTATTACCAAGAAAGCTTTAGAAGCAGCTGTTTCTCAAGTACGTGGTAATCGTCGTGTGGACTCCAAGAACGCTGAAGAAGTTTATGAAGCTCTTTCCAAGTATGCTATTGATCTTACTCAAATGGCTCAAAGTGGTAAGTTAGATCCCGTCATTGGTCGTGATGACGAGATTCGTCGTGTCATTCGTGTCTTGGCTAGACGTACCAAGAATAACCCGGTCTTGATTGGTGAACCCGGTGTTGGTAAGACGGCAATCGTTGAAGGTTTAGCTCGTCGTATTATCGAAAGAGATGTACCTCAATCTTTACAATGTAAATTATTCTCATTGGATATGGGTGCTTTAATTGCGGGTGCTAAATATCGTGGTGAATTCGAAGAACGTCTCAAGGCCGTTTTAAAAGAAGTCAAGGACTCTGAAGAAGGTATCATTTTATTTATTGATGAAATTCATACGGTGCTTGGTGCTGGTAAAGGTGAAGGTTCCATGGATGCTGCCAATTTATTGAAACCCATGTTGGCCCGTGGTGAATTACGTTGTATTGGTGCTACTACTTTAACTGAATACCGTGTGATTGAAAAGGATCCTGCTTTTGAACGTCGTTTCCAAAAGGTAGATGTGGGTGAACCATCTGTCCCTGCTACAATTTCTATTCTTCGTGGTCTTAAAGAACGTTATGAGAATTATCATGGTGTCAAGATTACAGATTCTGCACTTGTACAAGCTGCTCAACTCTCTGATCGTTATATCACAACTCGTTTCTTACCTGATAAAGCGATTGATTTAATTGATGAAGCAGCAGCTAATACGCGTGTTCAACTTGATTCTAAGCCAGAAGAAATTGATGTACTTGAACGTAGAAGATTCCAACTTGAAATTGAAGTCAAGGCATTAACCAAGGAGAAGAACAATAAAGAATCTCAAGAACGTTTGAATGATGTAAATTCTGAAATTGCAAAGATTGATGAAGAATTGAAACCCTTGAAACTCAAGTATGAATTAACCAAGGGTCGTTTAGATGAAATCCGTGATATGAAACAAAAATTGGATGATCTGAAAGCAAAAGCCACTGAAGCAAAGAATCGTTATGATTTAGATACGGCAGCCGATATTGAATACTATGCTATTCCGGATGTTGAACAACGTATTGCAGAACTTCAAGCTGAAAAACTTCGTAAAGTAGATGAAGAATTAGCAAATAATCAAGGTACTGAAGGTAATATCTTATCTGAAGTCGTTCGTCCAGAACAAATTATGGAAGTCGTTTCTCGCTGGACTGGTATTCCTGTACAAAATTTGGCTAGATCTGATCGTGAAAAGTTATTGAATATGGAAGCTGAAATCACGAAACACGTTGTCGGTCAAGATGCTGCTGTCAAATCTGTGTGTAATGCCATTCGTCTTTCCAAAGCTGGTCTTCAAGATCCTCATAAACCATTAGCTTCTTTCATGTTCTTGGGTCCTACTGGTGTTGGTAAAACTTTACTTTGTAAAACTTTAGCTGAATTCCTTTTCAATGATGAAAAAGCAATGATTCGTATTGATATGAGTGAATTGATGGAACAACACAGTGTTGCTAAATTAATTGGTGCTCCTCCTGGTTATGTTGGCCATGAAGATGGTGGTTTATTTGAAGCAGTTCGTCGTAAACCTTACTCTGTTGTATTACTTGATGAATTAGAAAAGGCTCATAGAGATGTTGCTAATGTTCTTTTACAAGTATTGGATGAAGGTTTTATTCATGATTCAAAGGGTAGAAAGATTGATTTCCGTAATACAATTATTGTAATGACTTCCAATTTGGGTGCTGGTCTCTTGGCTGATGAAGCAAAGGGTGATATGATTATATTGAAAGAGCGTATTTTGGAAGTTGTTCGTCAACACTTTAGTCCAGAATTTACTAATCGTATCGATGAACTTGTTATCTTCAATCGTCTCACACAAACTAATATTACGAATATTGTGGATGTTCGTCTTCAAGAAATTGGTCAACGTCTTGCTGATCGTCGTATTACTTTACAAGTATCTGCTCCTGCTAAAGAATGGCTTGGTGTTCATGGTTATGAACCTGTCTTTGGTGCTCGTCCATTAAATCGTCTTATTCAACAACGTGTATTGAATCCATTAGCTAGATTAATTATTGATGGTGGTGTTCGTAATGGTGAAATTGCTCATGTTGGCCTTAATAGTGAAAATGAACCTGAAGTCATTCGTAACCATGAAAGTGAAGCTGGTTACATTACTGAAGAACCTATGGATGAAGATGAAGACCTTGATATGGATTAATTTATTTATTTATCTTCCATACCTTGACAAATAATAAAACTATTGTAAATAATCATTTGTATAAATTTGAAATATCCTTTTTTATATTACACTGCATAATAATTAAATAATAAAACATCCATCTTTTTGTTATTATCTAATTTATTTGATTTTCCGATATAAAAAAATCTTCTACAAATAACAACTAGGGACAATATTTTTTTTTTTTTTTTACTTTTCTTCTTCTTTAACAATCTTTATTTAAAAAAATGGCTACTACTAAGAGAGAACTCCCTCTTAAAGAAGCCACTGTCTTCAGAAATCTTTTGGTAAATAAGCTTTTCAACTTGTTTTATAAACGCGTTCTAACTTTTTTCCCACTTTTTAGAAAAATTATGAGCTTCGTCAATATAAAAAGGGTTTAAAGTTAGCCGAGGGTATTCTCAAAAAGTTTCCTGATCATGGTGGTAAATTTAACCTCTTTTTTTTTAAAAAAATGATGTAACTATTTAACTCACTTTTTTCTCTTTCATGTAGAAACTATGGCCATGAAGGGTTTGTTCTTGAACAATCTCGAAAAGAAGGAAGAAGGTTATGAATATGTAAAGAAGGGTCTTTTAAAAGATTTAACTTCTCATATCTGTAAGTAATAAAAAGATAAATATCTTATTATGATTCATTTACTAACTTACCGTAGGTTGGCATGTATATGGTCTTTTGTACCGTGCTGATAAAAATTATGAAGAAGCTGCCAAGTGTTATGCTAACGCTTTGAAATTCAACAAGAATGATCTCAACATTCTCCGTGATTTCGCCATCCTTCAAACTCAAATGCGTCACTACGATGCCTTAGTTGTAAGTCTTGAGTTTTTTTTTTTTTCTATTTATTAATACCTTTTTTTTTTTTTTTTTTTTTTTTTTTTTTACTTTTTAGGATACTCGTACTAGACTTTTAGAATCCAAACCTCAAAACCCTCCTTTCTGGCTTGGTTTAGCTATCGCTTATCAACTTGTCAATGAACCTCAAAACGGTGTCAAAGTTTTGAAAACACATGATGAATCCAATATTCCCGTAAGTATATTCAATAGGCAAAGAGAGAGAGAGAGAGAGAGAGAGAGAGAGAGAGAGAGAGAGAGAGAGAAACACCAGAGATTAATTTAAGGCGTTTTAGGCTGCCTCTACCAATTTTGAAAAATCAGAGTTATTGATGTACCACAACATGTTGTTGGAAGAAACAGGTGATTTCCAAAGTGCTTTAGATCATCTCTTGGAAATTGAATCTAAAGTAACTGATAAGAGAGCTTGGAAGGAAAAACATGCATTATACTTGGTCAAATTAGGTAAAAAGGAAGAAGCTGAAAAGGCTTATAGACTTTTGATTAGCGAAAATCCTCATAATGGTGGTTATATTAATGAGCTTTTAGCTCTCAAGGATAAAGGTAAGAGAGAGAGAGAGAGAGTGTGTGTGTGTGTGTGTGTGTAAAAAGAGAGAAATCGGAGGAGGAAAGAGACAAAATGTAACTGATGCTGTTTTTTTTTAAAAAAAAAAAAAAAAATATAGCTGAAAGCAATACTATTTTATCTGAACTCTTTGCTCAATACCCTCGTTCCAAGGCAATTGAACATTTGATCCTTCACCATGCTGAAGGTGAATCTTTCAAGGTCAAGGTCGAAGCTTCACTTCAAAACGGATTAAGAAAGGGTATTCCCTCTTTATTCGCCGCCATGAAGAAATATTACGTTGATGCAGAAAAGAAACGTGTGATTGAGGAACTCGTGACAGGTTATTCTGCTTCTTTAGAAAAGAACGGTACTTTTGGTTCTGAATCTACCAAGGAACCTCCTACTGCTTTATTATGGACCTTGTATTATCTCGCTAAACATTACGATCATCATGCTCAACTTGATAAAGCACTTGAATTAATCAACAAGGCCATTGCTCACACGCCTACCGTGGTTGAACTTTACATGACCAAGGGTAGAATTTTGAAGCATTCCGGTAAGCCTCAAGAAGCTTCGGATGTCATGAACGAAGCACGTGAAATGGATCTTCAAGATCGTTTTATTAATTCCAAGAGTGCAAAGTATATGTTGCGTGCTGGTAAGATTGAGGAGGCTGAACGTGTTTTGGGTTTATTTACTCGTAAGGACGTAAACACTATTCAAGATTTAACTGATATGCAATGTCAATGGTTTATGACTGAAGAAGGTAACGCTTACCTTGCAAAGAAAGACTATGGTAAGGCCTTGAAGCGTTTCCATACACTTGAAAAGTTTTATGTCGATTACTTTGATGATCAATTCGATTTCCACACTTACTGTCTTCGTAAGTTGACTCTTCGTTCTTATGTCGAAACGTTGCGTTGGGAAGATAAGCTTAGAGCTCATCCTTTCTATCTCAAAGCTGCTAAGGGTGCTGTTGAAGCTTATTTAGCTCTTGCTGATAAGCCTTCTGAATCGGATGAATTCGATGAAGCTAACATGACTGAAGCTGATAAGAAGAAAGCTAGAAATAAGGCACGTAAGGCAGCTTTAAAGGCTCAACAAGATCAAGAAGCCAAGAAGGGTAAAAAAAAAAAAGGATGATAAAAATAAAGTGTAATATAAAGAAAAAATTAACATTTATAAAATAGCTCAAATCAAGGAGGAAGCTACAAAGCAAAAGCACGATAAAAAGCCAGTAGATTTGGATCCTGAGGGAGAACAATATTCAAACACCAAGACACCTTTAGAAGATGCCCTTCAATTTGTTAAACCTTTAGAATTATTAGCACCTCAAAATGTTGAAGTGCATGCTCTTGGATTTGAAATTTATATTCGTCAACAAAAGTACTTGTTGGCTATCAAATCTCTCACCAAGATGGCTAGCATTGATAAGAATACTCCTCGTTTCAAGACCGATTTGGATAGATTTGAAGCAGCTGTTAAAGCTCACAAGGATTTAGACCCCAAGATTAAGCAAGTCATTGATCTTCAACTTGCTGAGATCAAGAAAGCTTAAAAAAAAAAAATTATTAAAGCTAATGTTATACTTTTTTTTTTTAAAAAAAAAAAAAAAGAAAAGTTTATTAATCTATATCCATTGATGTTGGTGTAAAACATTCGGAAGGTTTATTTAATATCTATATAATATATACATGTTAAAAAAAAAACAATTGCATTTGACTTGAAAATATATGTGTGTACCTCAATTTGTTTAAGTTTATGCGGTTTGCTATTTAAGGATTTCAACATCTTTTGATAGGCTAAAATATCTCTTGGATCCGTTAACCTGTTTACGAAAAAAAAAAAAAAATTCAATTTACAACTATTCTTATAAAAAAAAAGGGAGAGGGGAGGGGGGGGGGGGGAGGGGAGTGATTATAATCCATACTCTGTACTTTTTAATACGAAATCGGGAATCCTTGGTTTATTTTCTCCAGGACGAATTTCCACTGGTAAACCATTTCTATCTAAATCAATAATTGGCTTACCATTTGTATCTAATGGCATCATATCCTCTTCTTCTTCTTCTTCGTCTTCTTCTTCTTCTTCTCCTTCTTCTTCATCGTCTGCGAGCCCCAATTCCAGTATATCCGCATTATTCGCATGAGAAAAATTCGTCTCTCGTAACCTATTTGAATTCACAACTAAAACACTCGTGAATACCATGGTATATAAAAAGAACTCTTCTTCTTCTTCTTCTTTTACCAGGATCAAGTGACATGGCGGCCATGTCTTTTGCAAAGCTTTCTTCTGATATAAATTTTTTTCTGGGTAAATTGACTTGACTCATGTCTGAGTCAAACGAAATACGATGGTTTCTCTTCTTTGGTAAACTGTAGCTATACATTAGGGTTCTAAAAGGTGGAAAAAAAAATAAAAAATAGGGAGTTATAAAAAACAAAAATAAAATTATTCTTCTCTCTCTCTCTCTCTTTCGTACTTTAAATTTCGTGAGACATCTCACCAAGAGTTTTGCATTGTGCTTTTTGAGCTCTTTACTTTTCTATTAGGAGGCTATAAAAAAATTTCTCCTTTAAAAGAAGACTGTTTTATTTTATCATCCATGGCTAATAAAGAAGATACAGTACGACATGTATACTAACTTTTTCAAAATAAAGTGTTCATCTAGTCCTATATTCAATAAGATTATTTCAAATAACTGAATATGTGTGTGTTGTAAAAATCAGAAAAACAAATATATGATTTGATTGGCTGTATAGAATGTTCCAGAAAAAAAAAATGGAATTTGGGGATTGCAAGATTCTCTTCTTGTCAAAGCAAAGTCTCTCAACGCAAACTATTTTAATATACAATCGTATATTCAATCGATGCATAATTTGAACCCGCATTTTTCTGTATATATATATATATATTTATTATATGGTTAGTGAAAAATATACTTTCTCTAACAAAAACTATAATGTGGTTACCTACTTGAAATAAATATTAATCTTAACTTTTATTTTTTTACATCATTAGAAAGAGCACATTTAACTTGACTATAAACCTACGGGTCTAAATTTTTTTTTTTTTTTCAAAGAAAAAAAAAACGGAAATATGAATATATCTTGACATATTGGAGCTTATCCATGGCAACAAGTGGGGTTAAAAAAATAAACTATACGCTTATTTAATTGGTTGAATGTACCTATTTAAAAAAATACCGAGACAACCCTTTTCGCTTAAAAATATAAGCTCGTACCTGCTAGTGGGCTCTAATGACCGTAGTCAGTATTTTTTGAACTTTTTTCAACTTCAAAAGTCAATACTGTCATTATGTTAATAATTATAGAAGCAATCTTTTTGAGTGCATATTAAAATAGTTTAATTCTTTTTTTTTTTTTTTAGCTTACATGCTAAAAGTCTAAATATCATTTTTATTTTTATTGATTTCATTGGTCAATGTCAAAAATATATCAAACTTTTATACTATACTTTCTAATATTGGTAACGTAAAAAGAAGAGAGTGTGTATAATTACAAAAAAGTGAAATAGAAAAACGGGAAAAAAAGACAGACGGTGATAAAGGAACGATGTCATGAGGAGCTGAAATAAACTGACTCAAAAAAAAAAAAAAAAGTGGGAATGACCCTCCTCACTCACTCTTTTCTGCTCAAACCAGCAAAAACAGAGACACCAACATAATTCCTGAAACAAAGCCCATTTCCATGGCATGGAAACAATGCCGCGGAACTGTTTTTGATCATAAAAGGTTTTTGTACACTTTTTTTTTTTTTTCTCTACTAAAACATAAATATTTGTACTCAAAAGCTTTGTAACATGATATTAACAAAAAAAGTGAACGGTTAAAATCAAAGAAAAAAAACAACCCCACAATTGTTTATCTCTCTCTCTTTTTAGGGTTTTTGAAAGGGAGATCTAATTGGGTTTGTCTCACAGTAATACAGAGATTTTTTTTTTTTTTTTTAAAGTTTAAACGGGAGAAAAAATCCCTTTTTTTTTTTTTTTTTGACAAGCTTACCTAATTTCATTCTGTTCCTGACATTGGGTTAAAAATCATCATTCCCGTCAAAAAAAAAAAAAAAATTGAATTGCCTAAAATTATAACATTCAAATGTTCTTGGGGTCAAATGCAAATGATCATTGGTCATTTAGCAAACTTAGTAAAGAACCCGGAGGATTATCACTTCAAATCATGTACAACAATAATAACATGCAATCAAAAAAAAAATGGTCACCTTTTTTTTTTTTTAAACAAATTAAAATAAACAATTAAGAACATGTGTTGCTTTGACCAAAAAAAAAAATTTCCCCAAAAATTTTTGGTTTTTTACCATGCAGTCTAAAACGTATATTTGCTAGTGTGAGAAAAAGAGATAACAACAAAAAATCCAATAAAGAATGATCCGCTCCGACAGCCTTATTGGTAAAAAAATAGTTCATCGAAAGACGGATTTTTAAGGTTGCTCTTGTAATATTTACGATTTTGTTTTGTGGGGAAAAACTGGTACAAATAAGAAAAAATAGATTGAAATTAAAAATTCCCAAGTCGGGAAACAGATAAGTTTTTGGTAATACCGTGTTTCCCTTTTTGTTTTTTTTTATAATTAAATAATTCTTAATGGAAAATGATTAAACTATTTTGACTTTATGGGTTAAAAAGAAAAAAAAAAAAAAAAAAATAGCTTCGCTAAATAAAGTATTAATATTATCCTTTTGATTGGGTACACTCTTTAACTGGTTCATATAAATCCGGACACATACGTATATTTGACTCATAAGATTAGAATAATATACTTCATTATCACGTGTGAATATTCTTTTCTCCCTTCTCTTTTTCTTTTGATAACTCTTGGTTTGTTACTTCAACTTTTTATTCAGAAGATAGAAAAAAGAAAGACCGGAGTTTTGTCCTACTTTGATAAAAAGTAAAAAAAAAAACTGGGATGTTTCCCTGGCTGATTTGAAAAAAAAAAAAAATGTCTGTGTGCTTTTTTTATTTTGGGGGGAGGAGATAAGTAAAAACTTTTTTTGTTTAGTCATCCCAAGATTTTAAGAGACAGATCTGAATAAACCGCACGTTTTTTTTTTAAAAAAAAAAAAAAATACATGTGTTATAATCAAGACTGGTAAAAAGTGCTTTTCTGATAGACAAAAAATTAAGAGGAAAAATCGGATAAAGGTATAGGAGAAAAAGGGTCTTTGTTAAAATTTTGGCATGACAAACAAAAAAAAAAAAAAAAAGGCGGGGTTGAAAGAAAATGATCCGAATCGATTCTCCCTTATTATCCGAATTTTGCTTCGCAGTAAAAAGATTGTGAATTATGTAACTTTTTTGACATCTTTTAACAACGTATGAAACTCACATGCTTTTTTTTAAAAAAAAATTATGGTACAACAGCAGACATGAGAGAGAGAGAGTGTGTGTGTGTGTCTTTTGTTTAATCCTCTCCCCAAAAAAAGAAAATGGCAACATTTTTTATATATAACCCGGTTATAAATAAATCTAGAACCCTGCCAAAGGAGAAAAAAAAAAAAAAAAAAAAACTACAAGGTGTGGGGTTCATATTTCCCCGGTAACATATTTTCATTTTTTTTTTTTTTTTTTTTTTTTTTTTCAACACACAATTGTTCGATTACACTGAAACGAAGCCAGTTGATACGTAGCGATTAAAAAAAAAAAAAAAAGGGTTTTTCAATTATATAATCAATTTAAGTCAAGAAAAAAAGTTGTCAAAAAAAAAAAATTATGTTGTCATGATGAAGCGATAAACACTTTTTTTTTAAAAAAAAAAAAAAAAAAAAAAAATATCATTCCATTATTTTTTAATCTGATTGTTACCATAGTTCCTTTTGATTAAAGATTTCCATTGATTGTCCACGTGCACACACACACACACACACACACACTTTTTTTTTTTTTTTCGAACCCTGAAACATACTTTGCCAATCAAATCACAGATTGGATAAGCAACTTTAAGGGTTGTATCTAAATGAAAAACGGGAAAATCTGGGTCATGGCTGAAAATTAGGGCAATGTCGGATTAAGCGGATTATAGATTAAAAAAATTTTATAATATTTTATTTTTTGATATATATAAAAAAAAAAAAAAAAAAAAAAAAGGGTTGTGTGTATGGGAGGGTTATATTGAAAGAATGCATTATCTATACATAAAAAATAATTAAATTATTAAAAAAGAAAAAAGAGTGGGGTGATTGCTTATATATATACATGGAGAGAGAGAGAGAGAGAGAGATGAAGAAGAAAAAAAAAAAGGGGGGGGGGGTTACATAATGGTGTGAAGTTGAAATGAAAAAAAAAGTTGTTTTAGAATTGAACAACTGAATGAATGGAAGGTAATAAGGGCTCATTCATATGAGATGAAGAGATGATAGGAGGTAAGACACGTGCTTGAGGAGGTCTATCTAATAAATCCAATAAACTTGAACTGTGATTTTGAGAGATACGAGAAGAGATCGAATCAAATTGATTACATTCTAATGGTGCTAATTTAAAGTTGGACATTCTTGGTGAACCAATAGGTGATAATGTAGTGGGTGATAATGTAGGTGATTGTTCGGGTGTAAATAACATATCATCATTATCATGAGAAAAGTTTGAACTAGTTGATAATGCAGGTGAAGGTGGCATAGAACGAGTGATTTGTTGTGGTTGTGGTTGTGGTTGTTGTTGTTGTTGTTGTTTAATGTTATTATTCTTACGAACACGTCTCTTATTTGGTGATGTATGAATTCGAACATGACGAGTTAATTCATCAGATCGTGAGAATTTCTTTGCACAACCGGGAAATGTACATTGATGAGGTTTTTCACCTGTATGTGTACGAATATGACGAGTTTGATGTTCAAGTCGATAAAATGATTTAGGACAAATAGGACACTTGTAAGGTCTAGGAATATTTGCTTTATCAAGAGGTGTAATGGCTCTTTTAGTTGCCGGTGTATTAATATCGTGTAATGTTTGAAATAAAGTAGAATTCATCTTTTTTTTTTTTTAGAGTTGATTTATGTTAAAAAAGTAATGTTAAAAAAAACAAAAAAGAGAGAGAGAGAGAGAGAGGGTGAGAAAATGACTGCCTTTATATAAGAAAAAATTAGAAATTTACCCCCCATTTACTAAATTAGTCTTTTTTCGCTGATGGTTTAGATAAGACGCTTCAACATTTTTCTCCACAACATCCGAAAAAAGATGAAAGTGATAACCCAAAAAGGAAATGCTTTGTTCAACTTCAAAACTATCACACTATTTCACACGTTTTGAATTATTTGATTTTCTATTTGGGAAATATATTTTGCCTTTTTTTTTTTCTTAAATTAAATAAAATATATATATATTATACAAGTTAAAAAAAAAAATACAACCAAAAAAATACAACCAAGCAAGCAAGCAACAAAAAAAAAAAAAAAAAAAAGAAATAAAAAACTCTTATCTGAATACTATATCAAATTTAATTCTCCTTTCTTTTTTTTTTTCCCTATTCTATCCCCCCCAACCCCCTTGGAAGAAAAGAAACATTTTGTGCGTACACACACTCTCTCTCTCTCTGTGTGTGTGTGGGGTAAATCAATTCCAGATCGTCGGGCTATTTTATTTAATTCCGCTTATTTTTTCAAAAAAGAAGAAAAATCCATGTGCCTTACATATGTTTCTCATTCCGAATATTCATCACGCAATTCCAACCCGTTTTTTTTTAAAAAAAAAAAAAAAAGGTATACATTCGATTAGAAAACTTGTCTCCATTAATACACAATAGACGGACATTTAAAATATATATATACATAATTTATAATCCAATGACAAACTCGAATGCTTTTGATCACCTAAGGTTGTCATGAGAATTTATGCAAAAAAAAAGTGTGGGGATTGTTAATTATGTTGTGGCCATGGTGATTGGGGGATGACAGTCACAAGACAACAAATATAACAAATTACGTATAAACTAGTTTTTTTTTTTTTTTTTTATGCAAAGAAAAACCTTTTGATTATTTTACTTATAATTCAATGACTGGTTCAAGTATATTAAAATTCTCACAATTTAATTCAGCTGTAGACGCTTCTTTTTGGCAAGCGCTCGTATCAAAAAAATTGGACGTTTTAAAACTTTCAGATGAACATGTCGACATTCACGGTTATTATTCTTGTAGTCCATCCGCCCTGGATACTCAAAACCAACAAGTCACTTTACCTACTCGATTTTCTATTCCTGCAAACGGGTTAGAAAAGTGAGTAACTTTATCTTTTTTTTTTTTTTTAAAAAAAAAAAAAAATTAATAAAATAAAATTAAATAAATAAAATTATGTAGAGCAACAACAACAACAACAACAACAACGTTAGGGTATCAATATCAGGGTACACTTGTGAATACAAATACAATTGAAGAATTTCGCACGATTGATAAGAACCAATTGTTTCAACAAATAACAGAAAAGGTAATCAAGCCGAGGAAAGAAAAAAAAAAAAAAAAAAAGTAAAGAAAATTAACTTTTTTTTTCTTTCACAAGGTTAAACATGCTGTTCAATCCGGTGAAGCATTGAAAGATCCAACATTATTAGGTTCTTTTTTATTAATTACTTTTGCTGATTTAAAAAAATACAAGTTTTATTATTGGTTTGCATTTCCTGCCATCATGCCGCAACCGGATCCATGGCTTACAAGTCACAAGATACCTATCAATACCTTATTCTCTGACTCACTGGTAAAATTTATATATATTGACACACACACACACTATTTTATTTTATTAATTTATTTAAAAAAAAAAAAAAAAAAAAAAGGTAAATCAAGCTTATCAGCAAATTGAATCAATTGATTATCCTGTATTTTTATTAAAAGAATTATCTGGAAAAATACGGGTAACACCACTCGAAAATTTTATTGATTTTTTCAAAGATATCGAGCCAGATAATGTAACTGTGAAAAAAAAAAAGATGATATCAATGGTTTTTTTTTTTTTTTCTAATTTATTCTATCTATTAGCGTATTGTTGGTTTCATTGATCCATCCAGTTCAGATGCTACTCCTGGTTGGCCATTAAGAAATTTATTATATCTATTAAATCATTCTTTTCAATTAAATCAAATCAAAATCCTTTGTTATCGAAAACAAGATTCTTTTTTGATAAACACAGAGTTACCAACATCTTCGGGTTATCATGGTAAAAAAAAACTGGTAAAAAAAAAAAAAAAAATCGGTAAAAATACTGAACAAATTAATTCCAAATAGACTCAAAAGCTGTAGGGTGGGAACGTAATGTACAAGGTAAACTTGGACCCAGAATGGCAGACCTGGGGCCACTCATGGATCCTACCAGGTAAAACAACAATATACTTGTGTGTGCCTGTAAAAATTTTATTCATTTTTTTTTTTTTTTTTTTAATTCTAGACTTGCCGATACTTCTGTAGACTTGAATTTAAAATTGATGAGGTGGCGCTTAATGCCTGATCTTGATTTAGAAAAGATTAAGCAAACCAAATGTTTATTGCTTGGTGCGGGTACTCTAGGTTGTTATGTGGCTAGATGTTTGATTGTAAGTTTTTATTTATTTATTTATTTATTTTTTTTAATATTCATTCTTTTCTCATAAAAGGGCTGGGGTGTTCGTCATATTACTTTTGTTGATAATGGAAAAGTTTCTTTTTCAAATCCTGTACGTCAACCTTTATATCAATTTCAAGATTCTCTTGAAGGGGGTGCACCTAAAGCTGAAACGGCAGCTAAAAATCTCAAGAGTATTCAACCGACTATTGTAAAAAAAAAAATCATAAGATATTTTTAACTGAATTATCAGCTCATATTATGTCATTTTTTTTCTTTTTAATAGACTTCATCAGGTTATGATTTAACCATTCCAATGCCAGGACATCCTTGTACTTCAGAAGAAAAATTATTAAATGATATAGACACATTAACTGAATTAATTGATTCACATCATGTCATTTTTTTATTAACTGACAGTAGAGAAAGTAGATGGTTTCCTACTTTATTAGCCACACGTCAACAGAAATTAGTTATCAATAGTGCTCTTGGTTTTGATACTTATCTTGTCATGCGACATGGTTCAAATATAAATCAACTAGGGTGTTACTTTTGTAATGATATTGTTGCTCCTACCGACGTAAAGTATTAACATTATTCTAGACTCCTTTTTTTTTTTTTTTTTTTACTGATTACAAAAAGATTAGTCTCTCACTGATCGTACACTGGATCAACAATGTACCGTCACTAGACCTGGATTGGCCGCTATCGCTGCCGCACTATCTGTTGAATTGATGGTATCAATTCTTCAACATAAAGAAGGGTAAAGTAAAAATCCAACTCCGACCTCGAAAAATTTATTAATATTTCATGATAAGGATCAATGCAAAAGCCGATAATCATAACCAAACTCAATCGTCTTCTTCTATTCTTGGTTTATTGCCTCATCAAATTCGAGGTTTTCTTTCTCAGTTTAATAATATGTTAATTACTGGTCAAGCTTATGATAAATGTACTGCCTGTTCCCAAAAGGTAATTTATTACTACATTTATTCTCACTGTTACTCATTCTTTTTTTTTAAAAAAAAAAAAAAGATTTTGAGTGCTTATGATAAGGATCATCTGAGTTTTATGAAGCAAGTTTTAAACGATTCTGTTTATCTTGAAGAATTAACTGGATTGGCTCAAATGAAAGCAGAGAGTGAAGCTTTATTACTTGATACTGATTGGGCTGAAGCAACTGATGAAGACGATGATGGACTTTTAATTTAAGGGTGGGAATTTGTACTTGGCATTTTTTTTTTTTTTTTTACATTTTTTGCTTTAATGGACTGTGGTATTACACCCCCACACAAATATTATAATAAAAAAATTCCCCGACCCTTTCCCCTGAAAAAAAAAAAGAGAGCGAGAGCGAGAGCGAGAAAGAGATTAGCCGCCACATATATTTTAAATTATGGTGCGTTTTTTTTTTTTTTTTAAATGTAACACTTGTTTCCAGGAATTATATATTATATTTTTGTGGAGAGAGCTTAAATGTGGGGGAGGAAGAAGAAAAAGCCAAATCAAAGCTATCTCTATCGATCGCTGATTTAAATAAGCTATAATAAAAAATAAAACAGTTACCGTGATAATCGCAATCAGATCCATCATTTATATTATTTTATACATTTATTAATATTAAAAAAAAAATTGGCTTATTATACGTCACAACTCTGTTGATAAAACCCATAAATATACACTCGCTTTCCTTTTCATCATAAAGATGATTTCCTTATTTCATCATACATAGTTACCAGAAATAGTAAACAAGGCGCGGATAGATTGACTTTGATGTAACAGAAGAGACCGAAACTTTTTGATTTCTCACAGTAATAAAATATTTAGAGTATTTGTCATTTAAAATATATAAATCTCTTTGTTGCTTAGCTGTAATAGAGCGGAGGAGGAAAATCGAGATAAGATGAATAATGCTAAATTATCATTTCATTGTGTGTACCCCACAGATAAAAATCTGGCTCTGTATTATCATAAATCTGGACCCTATTGGTCAAAACAACAAAACCTTCTCTAAATAACAAAAAAACGTGTTGGACTTTTCGACAGCTCTCTCTCTCTCTCTTTTGATTACAATGTATTTTTCCCATCATGCGAAATCAATCACATGATAAGTAAAGCATTTCACTCTAGACAATACTCTCTTTTTTTTTTTCACACGGTATATCCTTTTACATTTATAACCAAGAAAGAGTTTCTATTTTTTTGTAAGGAATGTATATTTAAAAATAAAGAGTATACATCTTTTTTAGTTGATAACGTGAACGGATCTTTTTTTTTTTTTTTTTTTGATAGATATTATTCTCTATCATTTTTTTTTTTTTTACATTATAATATAATATATATATTATGTAAGTTTGTACCATTTTTTTTAAAAAAAAAAGGTACAGTTTTTTTTTTTTTTTTTGCTAGGTAACACAAAGTAGCAAAGCGTATCACAAAATTTTAAGACTTTCAGAAAACATGTTTGACAAAAAAGTAAAAAAAAAACAAATGTGGGGAAAAATTTTTTTATTTTTCATGTGTTAAACGTCACGAAATCTTCCACTCATTCTTTTTTTTTTTTATTTAAACAAAAAAGTGTCAGGTAATAAAATAATCTCACGCACGTACTTGAAAGTAAAAAAAAAAAAAAAAAAGTGAGCGGAACCGGTTTCCGTATACAAACGATTATTTTCCTTTTTAAGAAATAAAACATTTCTTGGGTGAAAGGGTCCCCCTTTCCTTTCTTCTTTTACTCTGTCTTCCACCCCCCCACCCCCACCCACCCTTGCGTTTTGATTAAATAAAATCGAACCATTCCCCGGGATAAAAAGGTTTGATTTCAGCGGGATACGAACATTGATCGACTTTTTTGTTTGTTTATTTTAAACTTTTTTTTTTTTTTTAACACGCTTTTTTCCGATTTTTAAAATGTCGGTCCATAAAAACATTTCTCTTCTGTTTTATAATTTACCAAAAGATGATGAGCACAAACCCATTCTTTCTGAAAATTTCTTTTGACTCATTTTTTTTAAAAAAATAAAAAAAAATCAGAGAAGGTCGCGTAATAATCGAGATAGATTCGCTACTTTTTTTATGTAAAAGTCTATATTGTATTAGTAGCAAAATATGACGCGATTTTAGCAGCATTATCCACTTTTCAATGGTCTAATATAAAAATGATATCATTCCCCAGGCTGTAATCATTTGTAGTGAAATTACTTAAATGCAGCACAGACTCCAATCTGGTTTCCCGAATACACACGCACCTTCCTCTCCCCCTCTTGAAAATCATCTTTAAAAGCAAATCTTTATAAACTTTCTCGGAGAAATTGATACAATCTCTTTTTCCTATTGGAAGAACAAATGTAATACAGATTAACATTTTGTACCTTTTTTTTTTGTGATTTTTTAACTTTCTTTTTAGTCTTTTCAAAACGTTTTTTTTTTTTTAAAAAAAAAAAAAAATTCTTGAACTAACTATTTTTGTATTGGAGGGATATTCTTTTATTCGAATGTTGAACAAAAAAAATATTTCTTTTCAAACGAACTCGTTAGAATATAAAAATTCAGATTTGACTTTGTTACATGTAAATATTCGGACAATTTTTATTACGTATTATTACAACTTTTCTTTATTATGCTAAATAAATATCGGAAAGCTTAAAAAAGAACTCACTGGGTAATACAAGTAGATTAAGTTTTTTTCTTTTTTTTTTTTTCGTCCCGAACCATAAGAGGGAATTAGTAATAAAGAAACAATGAAAAGTCCATATTAGGAATTTGTGTGGGTTTGGTTTTTTTTAACATGTTATAATAATAGATTAGAAATGAATAGATAATTAATCAAATGATAACATATAGGAAAAAAAAGACTAAATCAACGGTGTAAATCATAATTTTCTTTCATTTGGTTGGTCTAGAAAAAAAGTGTCTGGACCTGGGAAAAAAAAAAAAAAAAAAAAAAAACGCGTAAAAATGGATCGGCTGTGGTGTGGGAAAATCAATGGCTGAACTAAACAATGACACATTTTATTACTTTGGGCTTTTAAATTAGTCTGCTGCTAATGACTGACATAATAATGAAATAATATATATATAATGAAGTAAATCACTCGTAAAGAAAATATCGCGTAGTATCGTCATGACAACAAAATTCATAACCCTTTATTATTTCAAGGGAGCCTCTCTAATAAATCAAGGTCTAAACGGGTTCTATTATTCTTTAATAAATATAAAAAGTCTATACTCTTTCACATTATGAATACGGAGTATTTAGTATATACTCACTCGGTGTCTTATAGGAGTCAGAGAGAATAAAAAAAAAAACTTCTTTGAATACATAATAAATAAATCATATTGCGATAGATGCTTATAGAAAAACGAGATACATTCACAGCATATCAATAGCCATTTGAAACAGTGATAGATGCGATATATTAGCGTGTAAGAGACGACTACTACCTACTACCTACTACTTATATTAATACTACTACTACTACTACTACTACTACTACTACTACTACTACTACTACTACTACTACTACTACTACTACTACTACTACTACTACTACTACTACTACTACTACTACTACTACTACTACTACTACTACTACTACTACTACTACTACTACTTATATTAATACTACTACCTACTACCTACTACTACTACTACTACTACTACTTATATTAATACTACTACCTACTACCTACTACTTATATTAATACTATTACTACTACTACTACTATGTATTATTCAAAAAAGAACAGTAAGTAGTAACAACTCTATCACTAAATAATAAGACAATACCAAAAAGAAATAAAAACTTTCACAAAAAAAAAATGATAGGAGAGAATATGTGCAGTTTTATTTGAAGATATGTACACTCATTTGTACACTAATTACTTAATGGTTATAAGGTTCCAAGGTCCAACGTTGGTTAGCAGCAACTTCACCCTCACGCTTCTTATACAAGATGACAGGAACTTCATCTTCATCCTTAGCACCCTTGATATCAAGAACCAAGTCAGGTTGAGATTGAACATAGATATGGCCTTCGTTCGTAATACCAAACTTTTGGTTGGAAGTATCACCAGAGGTCTTTTGAGAGTATTGAATAAGATCAGCTTCATTTTCAATCTTGCCACCATCAATATCAAGAGCCTTGCCAGACTTGGCATTGATCAAGTATCCATTTTCGTAACTCCACAATTGGTTCTTGCAATCATTCTTCTTTTGAGTATAGACAATAATCTTGGCTTCATCCTATATAACACCTTTTGCATCAATAACCCGGATGCAAAAACCTTCCCCCCCCCCCCAAAAAAAAATATATATATATATTACTTACTTCAGTAGAGCCCTTTCTGACGTCGATAACACGTCCGTTGAATTTGCTTTTGATATAGTATAAAGGTCCAGAGGTCATTTTTGTTATTTAGTTTTTTTTTTTTTTATTCTTTAATAAAGATAATAAGAAAAAAATGTTTCTGTAGAAAATTTTAAGCCCTTATATACCTTTTTTTCTCTCTCTCACTCTCGTTTACTTTGAAATATGATGTAGATATAATGTCATTTCTTTTTTTTTTTCAACTTTACAAGAGACGCCAACGGGTTAGTTTCCGGATGTTTATGCCCTGAAATTTAAAACACAGAAAAACTCGAAATCGAACTAAAAAGTGCATAATTTTACAGACGCATAATAAAGATTGATCAAAAAATAAAACCTTGACTTACGCGTCATAAATAAGTAATTATATATATACATTAATTCGAGTAGATGAATATCTTTTTTATTGTTGTTGTTTTTTTTTTTAAAAAAAAAAATAGAAGCTATACATTGCAAGTTATTTTACTAAAAATACTTGTAAAGTAATCGTATACCATTTTATACAGCATGTTCAAAGATGGTAAGTTCTCTGAAGCATAAAATTATTTCTCAGGACACTTGCTTCTCTAAACCTATTTCGGTCATACCGTCATCATGTGTATTTGGCTAATGGATGAAATATTTAACAATGTAAAGATAAAGTACACTCAGATAAATTATATGGTAATAACTGTCGCGTCCTGTACACTCACACACAAAAAAATAAACTTGTAATATACATTTGAAATGCTTTAAAAGGATTTTAACATTTATATTAGCTCTTAGAAAAAAAAAAAGAGGGGAAGTTAGGTTTTTCTTCTACTAGTAAAAAAAAAAAAAAAAAGAATTCTATTCACATTAAGTTTTATCAAATTATACAAACTATTTGTTTGTTCAAACATACGTAATTTACATCCTTCTATGCGTACTATGACTGTTTTGGGTTGCTTGTAACACTAAAAAAATATATCCTTCTTTTTTAGGTAATTGTGCTCCCCTTTTATTTTATCAATAACAAACATTTCAGTCACTTGGTCAAAGTAGAGTTTTATTTTTACAGTAGAATACATTGTATGAGCTTTACATTTTTTGTATGGTATTTTTTAGTATATAGTGCCATATTCGTTTGTGTTTATAAAGCATAAGCTTAACTTGGACAAAACAAAGAAAAGTAAAGTAAAGGTTGAAATCATAAAATGATTTCCATATTAAACTCACTCCTGAGTATGTATATGTATGATGGAATTATTCGGTGAGATAAAATATATATTTATAGGCTCACATAATCAGCTTGTTTTCGTGCTATGTATACTTTTTCCCAGGACATTTTTTATTTACGTCTGGGTATTAGCTCAAATATTACATTATTTCTTTTTTTTTTTTTGTGACATATTATGTCCTCACTTTCTTTCATACGAGCATAATACTTTTTTTTTTTTTTTACTTTTATAAATTCATATTGGTAATAAATTGATGTATATAACTAGTAAGGTGCAAAGGTACCATTTGAAATTATTTTTATCTTAAAAAAATAAGAACAGCCTCCTCAATTCATTTCTTATGTAATTGATTTTTGTTCTCACCAGCTTCTGTATACCGTGACTTTGTCCATTGTTAGAGCGACTTATTAGAGTGCTTTGTTGGTTTGACAACTTCTAGGCCCATTAGATGCTTGAGCAACCCTCACATTTGTCGGCGTATCTTTTCTTTTACCCCGTCATGCTCTTGGTTATTTTCCTCATACGACTGAATTGGTTGAGGGTTATGTTCATCCAGCATTTGATTATTTAATAAGCAGTTGTTTCCTCATCAGAGCTGGTTGAGTTGAAACTGTTCCAGTCAAAATGAAAGTATTCTATAAATCAAATTGAAAGTGTTCTTCTGATGTGCACCAGCTATATATCTTTATCAGTAATAACTTTTTAAAAGACTATTCCATATTTTATCTGATACCATTCTTTATTTCTCATTAATAATTTTTATATCTCAGTATTTCCTTTTATTGAAAAAAAAAAACTTAGTTTTGAAAGGGGATAGGTACGCGCACCATGTTTTTTATCCTAAAATTAAAAACATTAGTTTACTTGTTTTACAATACCTGACTGAGAAGTGCTGACTTTCACTGGATTTCCTTTAATTCCTCACTTGATTGTTATTAACATCTTAGTTTTTTTCACGCGATATACGGAAAGATTTTTTTTCTCACACGCCACATAAACCGGTTTTATTTATTTTGTTTATAAATCTTTTTTTTTTATACATGTATATTTTAAAATAAATATTCCCAACCTCTACAATCTTAATTTCTTCTTTGGCTACGTACCATATCTATACAAGAGATTATTTCAAGAAATAAATAACTTTGAAACCTGCACAAAATATGTTGTTATCCATGGTAATAAAGAAAGAAGCAAGAAAGAAAAAAAAAAGGGTGGCTGGATTTGTAATTCAAGTCCATTGTTACCCTCCTGTGAAGAATTCGAAGAGGCTGACGAAGACGAATATGACTGAAAATGCTCGTAAAACAGACGTTTTTTTATTTTTATTTCTGACAAATGACAGAAGCCACTCATGGCATACCCAAAAAAATAAATTTTCATGTATATTTCCTGTTGAATTTACAAATAAATAAATTAAACAAGTAGTAAGAAGGCATTCCCACTTGATTTATCCATGATGTACTTTCTTTACTTTTTTTTTTCTAGTTAAAATGTTCGAGTTTGATTACCATTTACAAAAGCTTAATTTTATGGATAGAGTACCTCTCTAGTCATGCGTCTCATAATATCGTAGCTTAAGTTTGAGTCGAAACCTTGCAATTTTAACACATCCTTTCTTTATTAAGGAGTAATTGCATGAACGAAAAGGAGTGCCGTTATTTTTTTATTTTATTTTTTTGAAACCAGGGAAACAATACAACACAATTTTCCTTTTTCTTTATTTTCTAAATATCCAAAATGAGCCTAATAAAAAGTTTAAATTTTTCATTCAGGCACAGCAATACAATATTAAAAAACGCTAGCTTGACAAAGAAACTATCATGGTTTGCTATTACTGTAGCAACATTCTTTTTTTATCGAGTATATAAAAATGTATCTCAACCACCTCGTCAATTAAGACATATTCCATATTTGAATTATTTTCAAATGATGAATGTTTTGATGAGAAGAGAACCTATATCTCAATATAGTCGGAGGTTAGTAGAACCTATCCTTTCTTTGTCACAAGGATTATATACTGTAAGTTATACAAATTTATCAGAAAAAGTACATGCATAGAACTTACATTTTTTTTTTTTTTAAAAAAAAAAGCGACCTACGAGATTAGGATGGACGATTTATGTCACAAACCCACAGATTATAAAGTCTATTCTTCTTAAACAAAGTATGTGTATTACATTTTTTTTTTTAGAGATATATCTAACATTAACATATGTATTTTAGATCAGTTTCCAAAAGCAGACGTCTTTGTGTCAAGTGGGGAAGGAAGTTTACCAAATAAATTTATTGTAGGACCCAACATGATTTTTGTACAGGATGCAGATTGGAAAAGACACCGAAGGGTTTGTGATATGTTTTGATCAATTAGTTTGTGTTAAAATTTATAACGCATACCGTTCTACTTTTTTTTGTTTTTTGTTTAAAAGATTGCTAATCCAGCATTTCAACAAGCAATGCCACATAAAGTTTTTGGAAAATTGACTATTCAAATGTTTGAAATAATTGATGAATGTCTAAAGACGCGGAAAAGTGTTGAGATAGGAGATATCTTGAAACGATTGACCTTGGATGCATTAACGTTGGCGGGCTTCGGTATGAAGCAATCGAATATAATATTATATATTTTATACATACTGAAAAAAAAAAAAAAAAAATAGGATTTGATATCAACGCTTTAAGAGATCCGGATAATGAATGGTTAAGGGCTTACCAAAGTATCATTAATGGTATGCAAGATCCTTTGTTTTTCTTCTTTCCTATTTTGGAAGCTCGTTTCTTGCATATGTTCCCAAAAAGAAAATTAATTCATGACGATTGTGATCGATTTTTAAAGTTGATGGATGAAATGATTGAAGAAAAGCGGAAAGTAGTAAATAGTACAGTAAAATCAGAGTCGATTGAAGAAAGTCAGGAAAAAGATATTTTGACAATGCTACTAGAGAGTGAAAAAGGTGGAGAGGATAGCGATATGTATATGACAAACGAAGAACTGAAGGTAATTACAAATAAACTTTATTATATATGCCAACATAATTCGCCACTAAAATGTAATTTAATACTCATTTTGTTAAAGAGTAACTTGTGCGTTTTCTTTTCAGCAGGTAATAGCAAATTTCGTTTTTTTTTTATATTAATTTGGTACTAATTTTAATTATCAGGCCATGACTCTACAACTGGTGCCTTATCTTTTGCACTATATCATATGGCTGTAAATCCTGTAAGTCTAGTCATACACAATCTGTTTTTTTTAAAAAAAAATGCAAGCAATTAGAGTTTAATATTCGTCCGTGATCATGTAGGATATACAGCAAAAAGCTAGAGAAGAGGTATTAAGTATTTTAGGTAACTCAAATCAAGACATTATACCAACTACTGCACAAGCAAAAAGTATGGATTATTTGAATATGGTTATTAAAGAGGTAGGGTATATATTTTATAATGAGTATAAGTTACTCGTATGCTAACAAAAGAAAAAAAGACGTTAAGGATTCAGCCCTCTGTGCCTGTAGCTTCTGCAAGGAAAGCAAAAGAAGATTGTGAACTAGGAAATATATTTATTCCAAAAGATACTATTGTTTTAATTGATGTCTACAATACGCACCGAAGCCCCTCAAACTGGGATAACCCGCATAAGTTTGATCCTGAGCGATTCAAATCTGGTGGAGAAGCAGACCAAAAGATCTCGGGCGAATTTGGAAACCCTTGGATACCTTTTAGTAGTGGAGCACGTCAATGTATTGGTATGAATTTTAGCTTGGCAGAACAAAGAGTTGTTTTATCCATGTTACGTAAGTAAAAAAAAAAAAAAAAAAAAAGACAAATTGCTTTATAAAGTTTATTAAAAGATATCTAGTTCGAAAGTATACATGGACTTTGCCAAAAGATTCAATTCATAAAACAGAAGTTATCACAAAAGGTATTTTTTTTATCGTAGCAAAGGATCTTGAACTGGCCTTTACTCCTAGGTATTAAAACAAAGTATTATGTACGATGTTCACGGTTTAAGCTCCCAATTAGCGCCTTTTTTTTTTTTTAACTTTGTTTATATTATATATATTTATTTTATTAAAATTATTTTCCTTACTTGACTATCCTGTTAGACCTTTATGTGCCCCATTTTTAATATTATATACACTTTGATACTTACAATCCATCGAAAGAATTGACCTCATGTCAAGATTTAAATAAGGAAAAAAAAAAATCACTCAAAATCGACAATTACAGTTAAAGTTTAAATCGGATGTAAATTTAGGTCTAGTAATAATACAAGCTGGCGCTATGAACATGATAAACATAAACAACATGTCTTTTTCTCACTAAAATAACCGATATTTTACAGAAGATGACTACCGACTCGATCCTTTCTTTGTCTTACTAAGAATATTACAGAAATATTTTTTCTACCTCGTCGTGGCTCATTATGTGATACAATTATAATATATTTATTTGTACCGCATACATCAAACAACTGACGTATAAAAATATTAAGGGGCGTATTTAAGTGGCAGTATGTTACATCATTTTAGTGAAGATAAAGTTAAAAATCCTCGACCACAAAAATATTAGAACGTACGTTTCTAATTTCCTTTTCTTTTTTAACTAATCCTTCTTTTATTAGATAGTTTACAAAAAGAAAAAGAACAAAGAAAGTATATCTGCCAATGTATATTTTGATTATATAGAGGTTATTAATCTCATCTTTACAGAGCGTGGTTATTTAATTACATCATTTTTTTTTTGTTACTAGCCACTATCAACGGAAAGAGTTACATAAAAGGAGATTTGCCAAGCATTGTCTAACACTAAATTAAGTGTAAAGTTTAACGTATAGTCAGCATACATGTCTAGATCATGTTCTATTAGATGATGTTTATAAATACTGCAGTAAACCACATCGACTCTAATTATGGCGTATTGTAGCGAGCATACGATATGTATTACTTAAATTTATTTATTTTACTTTTCCTCTCCTTGGAAATTACTTACAACCAAGAAATGAACGAGGCTGAGTTTAGCCATTTATCCAACAAAAAACCAAAGATGTATTTTTAGCTCTCTCGTAATATTTAAAGTTTATCTATGTTGTGCAGAAATCTTGGGGTCTTGCCGCTGTAATGTATGTATGTACACACAGTCAGATAATGAAAGCAGACGCGTAATGAAATTATTATCAATTTAAAATTATATCGATGATTTTTATTTTACATATACATCTACTTTACGAATCTATACTTACTTGAGTGAATAACAAAGACGTAATAGATTATATTTTATCACGTTGCTTATGTTATTGTAATGTGAGAGGTATAAACAAATTTTCAACTGGGATTCAATTTAAGTCTTGTCTCTTCGGGACTCACTGTACCTTTTCCGATGCTGCAATTTAATAATTATTACAGCAGGAGCGAAAACTGAAATGGAATTTTCAAACGATTGAAAAAAAAAAAAGTATAAAATAGACCTGCTCCATTTAACCGTTTTCTTTTTTATTATTATTATTAACTTATATCAATAAATAAAACGAACATGACTTACGGACCTTTATACTACATTAAAAGCCAATTTAACGGACGTGTTCTTGACGTCGAGGAAGGTTCTACCGAGGTAAGTTATGAAGTTTTGTAAAGCTGCTGTACTTCAGTCTTACTTATACGTTCATCAATTGTTAGGATGAAGCCAAGATTATTGTATATTCTCAAAAGAGTGATGATTGCTTAAACCAATTATGGCGTTACGAAGACGGTTACTTTATCAACGCTAATTCTGCAAAGGCTCTTGATATTGATGGCGGTGAGATGGAAGCTGAATCTTCCATCATTCAATACGCTCAAAAGGGTTCTGAAGAAGCTGCTAACCAAAAGTGGGGTATTGATGAAGAGGGTTATATCTACTGTGAAGCTCGTCCCGACTTGGTCCTTGATATTGAGGGTGGTGAAGATGATGATGGTGTCGCTGTTATCTTATATAACAAGCGTGAGGGAGAAGTATCTTCTAATCAACGTTGGACTTTAGAATTACACTCTGAGTAAAGCAAAGAGTATCTAATATACCTAATTAAATAAAATTGCACATTATGTTTTATTTTCAATTTATAATCAATCATTAACCAAAAAGGCTTGTTTATATATTATACGATGTATTTTTTATAAGTATTAGTAACGTCATAATGCATTATTACAAACATCATCCGTAGCTGAAATTACCTTCTTTTCTTTTCTATAAAAATACTGATGTATTATATGCACTCTATGATGTATTTTTTTTTTTTTTTTTTTTGCAAATGATCATATATACATTTCGATTTTGAAGTATCAAGTCTTATTAGCATTGTAGAGACAGTTTTTGATCAAAAAGGTATTATCATCAGATACTATGTTTTTTTTAAGAACTATGTTTCTTTTAAGAATGAATATCTTATTTTTTAAGAAAAAAATACAATCTTGTTTCAAGTGATGATGATAAAAAAAATTCACATACCTATGTATATTGACCTGTTGTATTATTGTAGTTTTATGTTAAAATATTTATTAAAGCACATACAAATATAAAAAAAAACTCTTGATGACTTTAATAACTGTCAATAATATTTAAGGATTTTCATGAGAGGGTAAAATCTTGACCAAAGTAGAGCTTTTTCCAAGTAATGCTCTTTAACATACGCACGCTTAACCCGACCTACTGTTCCGCATATTTTTTCCTTTGTCAAATGAGGTCTGAGTATTAATTTACCCTTGAATAATTTACTTAATCTTTATACCCTTTTTAATAATCCTGCCTTCTATTAGAGAATCACAAGTATAAAACATATTTAGATATTAGTAAGACGTAATATAGTATCCAAAAATATTTCCAAGGTATTCTTACCTTTCTTCTTGTCCTTGTTCTGTCCCTTTTGGCGTCACCGAGCTGTAAATAATTATGAAAAATAAGTCAACTGTTTCTTTTTTCTTTCTTTTAGAGAACTCACCTCTTCCGCTTCTTCCAATCTCCTTTTGCCTATCTTTATAAGGATTTATTCTGCTTCTCAGCAAGCTTCTCTAGATTCGCTTTATAAGTGCTCATTTTAAAAATAAAAAGGGATAGGGATACTTTTTTGCAGGATCCAATGTAACCTACGCGACTCTGGGTTTGAGCGCAGATTTGAAACTCAAGTCACGATACTACATCGCTATGTCATGTAGCATTTTAAAAAAATAGAAAGGCGACGTGTTTATAACTTTATCTTGAATGCACTTGAAAAAAAGCTTGTTGCTATCCAAACAAGTTCTTTAATCAAGCATGGGATCCAACCCCCTGGCTGTGGTACATCAGCGGTATTCAAGTGTGTGTTGTATGCTTATTTTGACTTCTCGTTATTGAACTAGTATTACAAGAGGTGATAGACTCTTGTATGATTGCAGTTGGATTGCATGCTTTTATGGTACATTAAAAGGCTAGTTATGTTGTAATGATTCAAGGACTTTGAATAGATAGAACCCTCAAAGTTGGACTTCCTCCTTATGATACGTATGTCAATCCTCACCCGAATCGAACCAGCATTTCTTTATCTCTTGTTCTAAAAAGATGGTTTTTTTTTTTTTTTTTTTTTTTTTTTTTTTTTTTTGGCTAAAACGCGTTAGAAGAATTGAACTTCCCTACTCCTGATTATGTATGGACTATTCACAGCAACAAAAATGAGTTGTTTTCTCTTCATTTTACATCCCATTTCTTTGATTTTGATTTTGATTTTATTCTCTCACTTTTCAAATAATGTAAATAAACGTGATAAATACGAAAAAGAAGGCCCACCTGTGATCCGTATCGTTCAGGATCAAACTTATGAGGCTCATCCCAGTTTGAGGGCTTCGGTACGTGTTGTAGACATCAATTAAAGCTATAGTATCTTTTGGAATAAATATATTTCCTAGTTTACAATCTTCTTTTACTTTCCTTGCAGAAGCTACAGGCACTGAGGGCTGAATCCTTAACATCTATTTTCTTTTGTTAGCATACAAGTAACTTATTATAAAATATATACCCTACCTCTTTAATATCCATATTCAAATAATCCATACTTTTTGCTTGTGCAATGGTTGATATAATGTCTTGATTTGAGTCACCTAAAATATGCAATACCTCTTCTCTAGCTTTTTGTTCTATGTCCTACATAATCACGGACGAATATTAAACTCTAATCACTTGCATTTTTCTTTTTTTTAAAAAAAAGATCGTGCATGACTAGACTTACAGAATTCACAGTCATATGATATGGTGCAAAAAATAATGCACCTGTTGTAGAGTCATGACCTGTTAATTAGAACTAGTATCAAACCAATAAAAATGATATTTGCTATTACCTGCTGAAAAGAAAACATACAAGTTACTCTTTAACGAAATAAGTAGGATATTGCATTTTAATGACAAAGAAATTTGGCATGATAAAGTTTATTTGTACCTTCAGTTCTTCGTTTGTCATATATGTGTCGCTATCGTCGCCACCTTTTCGCTCTCCAGTAGCATTGTCAGAAGATCTTTTTCCTGACTTTCTTCAATAGACTCCGATCTTACTGAATCCCGCTCTTCTTCAATTATTTCATCCATCAACTTTAAAAATTGATCACAATCGTCATGAATTAATTTTCTTATTGGGAACATATGCAGGAAGCGATCTTCCAAGATAGAAAAGAAGAAAAACAAAGGATCTTGCATACCATTAATAATACTTTGGTAGGTTCTTAACCAGACATTATCCGGACCTTTTAAAGCGTTGATACCAAATCCTACTGTTTCTTCTAGTAAGTAGACCGAGTATAAAATAGATAATGTTATATTTGATTGCTTCATACTGAAGCCCACCAATGTCGGTGCATCTAAGGTTAATTGTTTTAAGATGTCTCCTATCTCAATACTTTTCTGCGTCTTTAGACATCCGTCAATTATTTCAAACATTTGTATAGTCAGTTTTCCAAAAACTTAAGTGATATTGTTTGTTGAAATGCTGGATTGGCAATCTTTAAACAAAAAAAAGAAAAAAAAAAAAAATAAAAGAAAATGAAATGGTATGGGTAACAAAATTTTATCAAAAACAATTGAATCAAAACTAATAGCAAACCTTTCGGTGTATTTTCCAATCTGTATACTTCTGTACAAAAATCATGTTGGGTCCTACAATAAATTTATTTGGTAAACTTCCTTCCCCACTTGACACAAAGACGTCTGCCTTTGGAAACTGATCTAAAATATATGTACTTCTATCTGATGTAGTTTAACTCCAAAAAGCTTATATATACACATACTTTGTTTAAGAAGAATAGACTTTATATTCTGTGAGTTTGTGACATAAATCGTCCATCCTAATCTTGTAGGTCGCTTTTTAAAAAGCGAAAGTAAGTTCTATGTATGTGCTTTCTCTGATAAACTTATATAGCTTACGGTGTATAATCCTTGTGATATAGGAAGAAGAGGTTCTACTAACCTCCGACTATACTAAAATATGGATTCGATTTTCATCAAAACATTCATCATTTGAAAATAATTCAAATATGGTATATGTCTTAATTGACGAGGTGGTTGAAATATATTTTTATACAATCGATAAAAAAAGAATGCTGTTGCAGTAATAGCAAACCATGATAGTTTTTTTTTATCAAACCAGCGTTTTTTAATGCTGTATTATTGTGCCTAAATAAAAATTTAAACTATTTATTACGCTGATCATTATGGATTTAGAAAATGAAGAGAAAGAAAAATTGTTTACTATTTTCTTGGTTTCAAAAAATAAAGCAGCAGTACTCCTTTTCGTTCATGCAATTACTTTTTAATAAAGAGAGGATGTGTTACATTGCAAAATTATTGACCCAAACTTGAGCTTCAAATATTATGAGATGTACATACGCAAGAAGCATGCGATTAATTTGAAAAATATCGATAATCGTCGATTTCTTTTTATACATAAACTTTATTGAGAATTAAAATCATGGAGCTGATATGAGCAGACATGTAAAATTAAACTTCAAAGAGGAAAAAAAAAAGATATTATGAAAGCTATTAATCAGGACGTAGTACGTTTTAATAACGTTTAGTGAATTTTAAGCCCAAAGACTTCGGAGCAAAGTTAAAAGGCATGTCATATACAATGTGGTCTTTGTGAATAGAGTTTTCTGGTAAATCGATTTCGTATTTTCTCACTATGAAAAAAAAAAAACTTTAATTTAATATACGTATTATAACTATATAGAAACAAGTAAACTTACATAACATAGATAAAACCACCCTTTGTTCTGTTAAACTAAAATTCATACCAAGACATTGTCGCGTACCATTACTAAAAGGTACCCAGCTAAATGCACTGTGGTTGTCGTGCTCTCCACCTTCTTCAAATCGCTCTGGAATAAATTTTTCAGGATCTTTCCAGTTATATGGAGACAAATGGATTGCCGATAAATCAACACTGACATTAGTTCCTTTTGGGATAAAATTACCATTCAAATCGAAATCTTCAGTAGCTACTCTAGACAACAACATATCAACTGGGCCAGAATGACGAAGATTCTAAAGGGTTATAAGTAAGAAGTTTGGGTGAGTTATCTATCAATTATACTGTCAGGATACCTTAAACATCTTACCTCTTTAATAACCAAATTTATATAATTCATTTGTTTCAACTCTTCCAATGTAGGGAAAACATCAATTGGCTCATCTCCTAATATATTTAAGACCTCTTCGCGTAACTTGTTTTGAATATCCTGTTTTATTTTGTTTACTAACCTAACGTATGCGTAGATAAAATATATATATATATATATATTTACCTTGTTTTTAGCAAGATTGTACAAACAGAACGTGAGAGTATGGGCGGTTGTATCATGACCTACATTATTCAGACAAAAATTAATAAGACTAATAATAGCAAACACATGACTTGTATCACTTACCTGCCAAGAAAAAGAGAGCAATGTTGTGCTAATAAAACAATAGGAAAATGGGATTTAGTATAACGTTATTAAACCTTGAAGTATTTGCTTACTCTTAATTCTTCTGTGCTAGTTTCCCCGCCTTCTCTGATATCAGCTTCAATCATAAGCGTAAGTAAATCCTTTTCGTTTTCTGGGACTCCACTATTTGCACCAGCCAAAATATCACTTCTTCTCTTTTCTGTGAGTCTATCCAGCATACCGTTAAATTTTTTAGCAGCACTAGAAACACGTCTTCTTTCAGGAGATATAAAATTAATCAAGAAGTCTAATTTAACAAACAAACTGCTCCATGGGTTGAATAAGCTTCCAATAAAGATATTGTAGGTTTCAGTCCAACCTTCAGGATCTCCTTTTAGGGATTGGAAATCAAAACCTGTGAATTTTACAAGTTAGTAAATTGAAGATAATATTTATAATATACATACCAAACGCCGCTAAACCTAAAACATCAAGGGTGAAGCTTTTCATTCTCATGGTGATTGGTACGTTATCACTTTCTTGATCAATCAAAGCGAACAAATAGGGTACAACATTTCCAAATGTCTGAACAGGCATAGAACGATTAAATGCAGGATTCATAATCTATTTTTTTTTTTAGATTAGAGAAAAGAATAAATGATATAATACTCTTATATTACCTTGCGCTGGCTTTTCCATTTTTCCCCATTAGAAATAGCCACATTATCAGCTCCCAGAAATGTGACAACAGGACTATCTTTTCCAAATTTTTGAAATATACTGCTTGCTTTAGGAAAATTGTCTAAGGTTTAAGCAGATAAATAAGCACATTGAAAGATAAATGTAATATTATATTATATGTTGTCTTACCGGTTTTCATCAAAATTCTTTTTGCCAAGTTAGGTTCGGTAATTCGAACTGTCCATTCAGCCGGGATTCTACTCTATTGTTTTTAATAGAAAAAAGCTTGTTAGATAACTACTTTGTTTAAATAAGGTCAACTTACGATATAGAATCCATAGCCAGAATCCATAAGAGGTGTTATCAGTCTTTTGCAACGGTTGAAAACAGATTCATTTTGATAAAACGACTTGACCACCGCGAAAAAGGAAATTCTGGGGTAAGCTCGGAGTTGTTTTGGAGGGGTAAGAAATGAATATACTTGTTTTACGACGAGAAGAAGAATGGCAGCACTAATATATGATGCCTTAGATCTCTTCTGGAGTATAGGAAGTATTTTTTCAAATGTTTTAGAGTAAGTTCTTAATGCGGTTTCAATCATAGCAAACTTATTGAAAAGAGAAAAAAAATAAGAAAGAGAGGGAAGAAATGGAAAAAAATAATTGCTTACTTTAAATACATTACTTGACTACATCATAAAGCAGGTACGTAAATGATATGTCATGTAACTTTATATGGTATGTAAATAAGCGGAGCGCGGCGGCCATATTAACCGAGAAATATATTTTTAATAAAAAAGTACATAAGCCTCGTAGTTCTTCTATCATTATATGTTATTTGAATTCTTATACGTTCATGTAATTCCTATGCAGATCGACACTTGTAGTAATAAACAGCTGAACCGCAGCAAAATGTCTCATGTTCTCTTCTTTTGAATCATTATAAATATTTTGACTCATAATTTATTTTATAACCTGTAAATAATCCGACTTTTTTTCTTGTTATTAGTAAATAGTTAAGGGCTTACAAAAATATCTTTTTTTTTTATTTATTATTAACCCAAATCGAAATGTAATATGCATCTTCGGGAAATCCTACTCCACCAATATAAATCTGCCATTATAATAATAAAGGAGAGAGTAATTAAATCTGGTTTTTCGTCTTTTTCATGCACATATCGAGTTGGAAGTGGGGATACCTAAATATAGAAATAACAGGTCGATCACAGTTTATCACAAGGATCTTGACTATGGAGATAATATGACTTATTCAAAGGAAGTGGCTCCGTCCATTCTGTTATGAGCCAAGAAATTCCCATATGCATTTTATGTAATGATACCCAATTAAGATTACCAAAAGTCTGATACAAATATTAATTTATTGTCATAACCGGTACTTTCTTGGGTACTATATTTATGATGATTTTTTTACAGGTCAAAACTAACCACGTAAGAGAATTGGTTCTCACATGTCCGGCGTGGATTATGTACAGTGTTATAGTAGACACGGTAACAAAAAGAGAAGATATAATTCATATTCATCCACACAAAAAAAAACTTTATTAAAGACATAGTCGTTTGAAGAGATTTGCATTACATGTTATTGATAGACGTTTGATTGGACATTAACGTCAGTAGTCACACAGCCATTTATACGTCATCAGCACCAAGTTTTAAAAGATTTTTTCTTTGGTTCATGTGTGGGCGCGTTTATTGAAAAAGTAATAGGCTTCTTTTAACCTTTTTATAACATGTTTTGTGCCAGTAAGATTACTATAAAAACATATTTGAAACGAGAAAGAAAAAAAGAGAAGCAATGACACTAAGCACTTTATTAATTCATAGTTTCTGGAGAAGCACCTGAACAACCTGTCGTTTCCGTGAAATCTGGAAATGTTTTCGAAAAGAGATTGATCGAAAAATATATTGCTGATAATGGTAAAGATCCCATCAACAATGAAGAAATGACAGTTGAGGATTTAATCGACATCAAGACAAGTAAGAATAAAAAAGTGACAAAAATAACAATGAACTACAAATTGACGCGATTCTTTTTTTATTATAGCTCCTGAGACCGTAAAGCCTCGCCCACCCAAGTTATCATCTGTCCCTTCTCTTTTGTCCGCTCTTCAAAACGAATGGGATAGTGTCATGCTCGAATCTTTCACCCTTAAACAACAATACCAACAAGTGCGTCAAGAATTATCTCACGCATTATATCAAAACGATGCTGCTACAAGAGTTATTGCTCGTATGAAGAAGGAGCGCGATTCTGCTAGAGAGTAAATATCATATAGACGAAAAAAAAAAATGCTGAAATTAACGTATCTTCCTCTTCTTTTTTTTTTTAAAAAAAAATAGGGCCCTTGCTAACGTTCAAGCACATTTAGGAACTGCTGTTTCTGCTCCTGCTGAACCTGCCAAGGAAGAATCTATGGATGTTGATGCTAGTGCTTTACCTGAAGAAGTCGATGCTAAAATTGCTGCAACAGGCGAGAAGTAAGAGATTTAAAGAACAAGAGAAATGGGAAATATATACTGATTATCATTTTATTGCTAGCCTTCGTCAAAATCGTCGTAATAAGAAGAAGCCTCCAGTTGAATTTGCTTCTGTTGAAGCCGTCAAAGAATACACAGAAATTAAAAACATTCCTTCTCTTCATGCAGCACGTCCTGCTGGTATTACAGCCTTGGATGTAAATGAATCCGGTAGTACCATTCTGACAGGTGGTAATGATAAACATGTTCTTGTTTATAACAAGAATGAGGATAAGGTCATTGCCAACCTTACAGGTCACACAAAGAAGGTTACTGCAGTTAAATTTAGAGGTCAACAAGAAGAAAACGATGTGCTTATTAGTTCTAGTGCTGATAAACATGTTCGTGTTTGGGTCGCTGATGAAAAGAAGGGTTATAAGCTTGGTCACAATATTACTGCACATAAGGGAGAAGCAACAGATCTCTCAGTTCATCCCAGTAAAGATTATTTCGTCAGTTCTGGTTTAGATAGTAAATGGTCTTTCTATGATTTTGAAACTGCTAAGCCTATTGTTGAAGCATTTGATACTGAAATTGAAGCTGGTTTCCACTCTATTGAATTCCATCCCGATGGTATGATTCTTGGTGCTGGTACTGGTAACGGTGTTCTTCAAATGTGGGATGTTCGCTCTCAACAAATTGCCGCTAGATTTGAAGGACATACTGGTAAGGTTGGTGCACTTGCATTCTCTGAAAATGGTTATATTCTTGCTTCTGCTTCTGAAGATAATTTGGTCAAGATCTGGGATCTTCGTAAGTTAGCCAACACAAAGACCTTTACTTTGGATGAAAATTACAAGGTCAATGCTCTTTCTTTTGACAATTATGGTCAATATCTTGCTATTGGTGGTACTGATCTTCGTGTTGTTAAGGCTAAGGATGGGTCTGCTATTGCTACTTATAATGATAATGATAAATCTGAAATTACTGGTATCCACTGGACTCCTCTTGCTCAAGGTTTAATGTGTTCTAGCTTAGATCGCTCGGTTCGTGTCTATGGTCCATCATCAAACTAATTTAACATAATATACTTTTTTTCCATCTACACTTTTCTCACTTCGCACTCTTTCTCCCACTTCTTTTTTCGAAGAAAAAAAAAAAAAAGAATTAAAATAATGTTCATAACCATAAAAGAAAAAAAAATATATACATAAAGGATTTTTTTTTATTTATTATTTGTTATTTTCCTATGTAGAGCAGTATTTGCTATTGTGCGATTTTTTTTTACAGGTTTTCGGTTGATGTTAATGGGTGTGAAGGGGCGTCAGGATATCTTCTTGGTTGGTAAGCATGATTGCCTCTTCCTCTTGGGTTAGTGGAGTTGGACCATGATGTACCACGTTTACGATAAGAATTACCTCTTTGATAAGTTGAAGTGTTATTGTTATTATAACGATTTGATTGATAACCATTATTAGTTGGATGTGATTCCCATTCATTGTTACTATGGTGTGTAGGCTTAAAGTTATTATTGTAGTTTCTACGTTGTTCATAATGAGGTCGAGGAGATGTTGACACTGAGCCATTGTTATAATGTGTTTGTTGCTGCTGTTGCTGCTGCCAAGGCAATGTTGGGTAGAACACAGGTTGAACTCCTGTTCCTGTTTGAGGATAGGACACCATATATTGATTACTTGCAAGATATTGTTGTTGAGGCATAAGGTAAATACCCGCTGGTCTTTGCTGCACTCCTAATATAAAATATGAACACAGAGTTATATATTTACATTTTTTTTTAAAAAAAAATTACCTTCAGAATTATGTGATTGTTGAGATGCAGGGTATTGATAGACCAAGACAGGATAATTTGGATTTACGTTCATTTTTCGATTATTAGTGTCATTTTTGTTATAATCATTGTGTTGAAGCTCTGGCTTTGGTGGTAGCTGTTGTGGAGAAGATGTAGTGCTACTGGTCATACTCGTTTCATCTGCAACTTCAGGAACAATTACATTATCTTTATCTGCGTCTATTTCGGGGGCAGATTCATTTTCTGTTTTATCGGTTGAAGTTCGTTTTTTGTCATTTATTTCAGATGCTACAGTAACTGGTTGATCCATCATCTATAATAGGAATAGTAATAGTGAACGTTAATATGCATATATAAATAAGGAGGAAGGACAAAGGTAATATAATCTTACAGTAATGTCTCTATCAGATTCATCCGTATCTACCATGAAGCTCATATTAGCAGGTTTCTTACCAGCCAATTTCTCAAAAAAATTAGGAAAGATTGGAGAGTTCGATTCCTTTAATAGGTTTGACAAACGTGTCTTCTTTGAAATAATAGTATTTGTATAGGCAGGAGTTTCTGGCTTATCTTCTGTAATGGGTTTCTCAGTAATAACGGCAACAACAGGTTCATGCTTTAAGATTTCAGTTACAACAGGTTGCTTTTGTTCATCTGTATCGGGATGTTGACGCCAGTGGTCACTATTATTTGAAGTATCTGATTGATTTTGGTTATAATGTGTGCTATTGACGCTACTGGATATAAATCCTCTACCCCTTCCACCACCACGGGCTCCGCGACTTCCACGGTCTGAGAACCCACGTCCACGACTACTATAACCATTATGACCATTGCCTCCATGTTCTTCGTCGTTACGTGTCCAACCACGATCATGAATTCGACCTTGAGTAATATGCGAAGGAATAGTTCCCCAATCTTCATTCTGTGTATAATCTACTACTTCGACAATTTTACCTTGAGTGGCTGCCTTATGCTTTGCATTAAATTCAGCTTGGTCATCAATAACAGATTTCTGTAAACGAACAGCAAATGAATTCCAATCGTTAGCTGGTAACTCGCTTTTAGGAATAGGTGAATCCGTCTTAATTTTGGAAATAAATAATTCCCAATTTTGTTCATCTTTTGAAAGTGGTTTACCATTTCGATCTACAGTGGGAGCTACTATTTCCTTTTCTTCCTTGGGCTGATTGGTGTCACTAGTAGGTTCTGCAACCACTGTTGTTGTCGTTTCAGCAGATTTGAGCGATTTATTAGTATTTGTAGATGAAGGTCGTTTTGCTATAATAATTTCTTTTTTTGCAGCTACTACATTCCAAGGCTTGCTTGTATCAGGTAATGATGATGATTCAATAGGTTTTTTGGCAATTTTAACAGGTTGTGGCGGTTGTGGTAACGATACTGGAGTCTTCTTGTTATTCTCCTCCTTTTTTTCCACTGCAGGTGGTGGTGATGATTTAATTTCAGGAGATTTCTTTTCTACTGGGACAGGTACCTCTTTCTTTGACTCTGGTTTTACTTCCTGTTCTTTCTTTGTTTCCTTTTTTGATTCTTCAGCTATGCGGGCTAATGCATCTGCCTTTTGTCTTGCACGAATACGCGCTGCTTCATATTCGGCCTCTTCTTCATCTCGACGCTTTTTTGCACGTTCTGCCGCAGTCAACATGACCTCTCTTTGTGCTGCCGTAATTTCTGCTGCAATTTCGTCTGGTTTTACATTAGAAGTTGGCTCAGTGATAATTTGAAGTGGGTTAACATGCTCTTCACGAGAATGATCGGATCTAAAACTTTGTTCGGAAAGACGTCTAGGTCTTTGGAGTAAAGTTGGATGATAAGCAGATGGGGGAGCCGAAGAATTGTTATTGTTATAAGCTGGAGGGTGATGACCACTAACACTACCACCACTACCACCGCTTGATTTTCGATCATAACTTGAGCGTCTGTTATTATTTCCTCTCATATTATCAAAACTTTCTCTACGTGGCCATCTGTCTGTGGTAGCAGCTGAAGTACGTCTTTCCTCGTTAGCTGGTGCAGATGTCATAGCTGTACTATGACGTCTATTATCATAGCTCATATTACTATATCTATTACTATAACCATGATCTTCTGAGCGATGATAAGATGACTTATTATATCCATGATCTGAAGACTCATTATGTTGTTTAGGCGGGTAACTACGGTCATAATCCTCAGTAAAACGGTCGGAAGGTGATACAGGATTTATTGATTCTTCGTTTCCATCCACTTGTACTTTCGTTCCATCGTCAAATTCGACAACATCTACTTGGAAATCATCAAGATCTTCACTTACCATCTAAACGTTATAAATTAACTGGAATTAAATAATCCCATCTTTTTTTGTTTTGTTTTTTGTTTGTTTGTTAATGTGGTTACCTCGTCCCAGGATGTATGATTAGGATCAGAAGAAGCATACTTTAAATACTCTTTATCATCCTAACAAAATTGATAAATTAATACTGACAAATAGATAAAGATAAGTAAAACTTACGTATAATGATGCTGTTTCTATTTGAAAAACGAAAATGAAAAAAAGTAACGTTGTGTGAGGAAATTTTGCGTATGTATTTTTTTTTTTTTAAAAAAAAAAAAAACTTACTTTTAGCAGCTGCTTCAGCAGCGGTTGGAAAATCAGTTGCAGGTGGTTGAGGCGAAGTTTTAGATACAGTAGGAACAGCCCAGCCACGAACAGTTGAAGTTTGAGCGTTTGTTGGTTGAGGTGATGAAGCTGGATCTACTTTTGAAGTAGATTCGACTGTAGGTTCAGCTGGTTTGGTCACAGGAGAAATTACAGTATTTTGCTCAGTCGATTTGTTAATCTCGGTAGGTTGTGATAAAGAAGGACTCGAAGTTGATGAGCCCCAACCGTGAGAGGTTGCGGGAGAAGCAGCAGGTACTTCTGTTCCAACTGCATGTTCTCTACGTAAGCTTGGTAAGTTCATAGGACGAGGCGCTTGTATTTTATTGTCGAGTAATCTTTGGCGTGTTTGTGAACTGCGATTTCCTATGGAGAAAAAAAAATCAATACTTGTATATACATACAGTTGACAACTGTTTAAAATATATAATACCAATTGCATTTGTATTTAGCATTGGGCTCTTTGGGGTTCCAGGGTATTTTTTATTGTTGTTAGTATTCATAGTGTTGCTTGGAGAAGTAAACCTTGCAGTTACACTAGGTGGTGTTTCTCCTGTTGACATGATGGGAGTTTTTAACGCGTTTATATTTAACAAGAGAAAAAAAAACAAGAGAAAATTTATTTTCTTTTTTTTTTTGCTGTAAAAAAATATTGTAGCCGCATAATTATGGAATGACCAATTTTTTTTTATTATAATTTATTTATTTATCACCTTTATTTTTTCTTACTTCTACCACCTAATGCTACACTATTTGGTATAGCAAAACTATAGACAAAACAGAATACTGCCATAATTCCAATTAGATAATAAACAAAATGATGATCAAAAGGATACCGGTTTTCATCTTTTAATGAGTATGACCACAAAGTACCTCCCAAAGTAGGCGCTAAAGCACGAACAAGAGCTAAGCAAGATTGCGATATACTGATACAATAAATAGTGTATTTTAGAATTTAATATCTTGATTTTTTTTTAAAAAAAAAGCTTAAAAATACATACCCGTTTACAGTACCGAGAACTTCAGCAGTAGCTGATGTACTCACCATGATACTAAGACCTGTAAATGCTACACAGCTACCAAAGAAACGAATAAGTAATATAAATGCATAGCCAAATCTAAAAGTCCAATTGACACCATCAGTCAATACTTTTTCCATAGCCCATTCTCTATATATACTTAATTCAGGGAATATAATGTAAACTGGAATAAACATAAACAATGCCATTCGACATAAGACCAATACATCAAATCTTTGTGTTAACCTAGGATAGACCCCAAATTGAAATATCAGTTGTGCAATACCAAGGAATGATAGTAATTTTGCAAATTCTGTTAATGAAACACCCAGTCCACCTGCATAGACAGGTGCTGTGAAATACAATGGTAAAATTTCATCAAACACCATTGCATGAAATCCAAATACGCTAAATAAATAATGAGCTAATGATTATAATCAACCATGGTCTACTTACGAATGGGTTATAATAACAAAAATAGAAGCTTTTGTGATCATTCGCATGGATCCACTCTTGGGAATAACTTTTTTAGTTGAATATTCAAAGCTATCGTCCTGTTCTACTCTGCCAACTTCATTTCCTAAAAGAGCTGTTCTCTCATTATGTTCTTTATACCATTTTCTGTTTGCCAACACGTTTGGATTCGATTCCTCTAAATAGAAACAGCCAATAATAAAACCAATAATGGAACCACAGGCCGAAATGAAACAAGGTAAAAAGTAAGGATAATCTATCAAGAATTGATTATCACCAAATAATCCTGGAAAATTTTCTGCTGGCTTAGACAAGTAACCACCTAGTGCTGGACCTAAAACCAATAAAGCAAGATTCAGTTTATGTAAGAATAATTTGCATGTATAAAACTGACTTACCAACTGTAATTACATAATGTCAAATTGTGCATAAGAAATGAATCAGTCGTTAATAACAAATGGACATTTTTCCCCCCTGCAGGATTTCGTTATTATTTATTTATTTCTTTAGCTTACCAATCATGCCTGTATTCCACATTATACTAAAAATACTGAAAGCCTTGGCTTTATTCGTATTATCTGTGATTTCGCTTACAGTGCTACGAGCAACACCACTATTACCATTCATTATTCCACATAAAGCACGTGAGCCAATGGCCCACCAAATATTTTTGCTGAGTCCAAACAAACAGCTAGAAACAGAGTTACCAATTAATCCCGTTAGCAAGACAGGTCTCCTTCCAAATCTATCAGAAATTTTTCCCCAGATGATAGCTGTACAGAACTGCGCAATGAAAAATACAGAAGCTGAAAAAAAAAAAATGCGTTATTTTATTTTATTTAGTAAATATTTTATTTTAACTTACTTATCCATCCTGCGTAGCTGCCAATTTCCTTTTCATCATCGGATAAGTGAAAATCTTTTAACTACGATAGTTTTAGTCTTGTCTTATGCACACATACATCATTGTTTAACACTCAATTAATTTTTTTTTTTTTTTTTTTTTTTGCTTACCATCGAATAAATAAATGGGAATAAAATAGTTGATGTAAGTGGTTCACTAAATAATAAAACTGAAATAACAAACATTTGAACTCTAGGTAAAGGTGTCACCTCATAGATACTGCCACCATCACTACCCCCTCCCCCATAACTATATAAACTATTTTCTTCGCTGACATGACGATAAATTGAAGATTTTATACTATCTTTAGTAGCAGATCCTCTTCTACCATTACCGTCTTCACTTAATGAAAACATGGATTGATTTATATTGAGTGGGGCTGTACTTCCTCCTCCATTTAAATGGTTTAAGCCTGATTGAATTGATATTTTGTTGTTTGGAATGGAATTGTTCTCTTCGGCTTCCATACGCCGATAAAGTTCACTCGATATACTTTCAGTATAACTATTTGCTACAGGATCAGGTATATTCATATTCATTTTTGCTAAAATTTGAAGAAGAAGAAAAAAAAAAGGAAAAAAACAGATATTAAAGAAAAAAAAAGAGATAGGAGGACATCTTATTAATTGCATTAGGAGTAAACAAGAGTCACGATGAATTATAATGACTGAGTTGTATAACTCGATCTGAGGTTCAAAACGAAAGAGAGAGAGAGTGTGTGTGTGATCTATCATAAACTGGAATGTACATTGGAGCTTTATAGGTATGACAGTTTCGATTTCTCTTTGGTAACCTTAACCGGAATAACATAGACCCTTTTTTTTTTCACTTAATTCATTTAATTGATAAAAACAAAAATGTTCAATCAGTCAAAAATTCAACTCAGGTTTTAAACATCGTAAATTAAAAACTAATAAAAAAGTCTATGCTACTCACATGGAACTATGTGGGTATTAGAAGTTATAACAAAAGTATACTAAAGATATCTACAACCTTAAAATAATAGAATTTTGTTCCTCTTCTCTAGTTGCATTAGCACGATGCGCCAATAACTCTTATTACAAATAATTACAAAATGATACAAATGTTTGCACTTTTTGCTTAGTAGTTTGTGGGAAACAAAATTAAATTTATACTTTTAGCAACCATCGCCGAATTTAGCAAAAAGCTATTTTTTGAAGTTATGCACAAATGTGTTACGCGAAAAAAAATATTAAAACCTACCAGTCCGGTCAATAGGAGTCTACAAAGTAGTAGTGAGGTAAAATAAAATAAAATATTGAAAGATAATGCTTAATTAGACTTCGGTAGGGATAGAAAGTGTTCAGAATCTTCCCAACGATTACGAAATTAGAATCAAAATAATGTTCTAAATACCAAACATACATATATCCATCAATATTAATTTATTTTAGTTTATCGCCTATTCTTTCGACCACTCTGTAATCAGTTTGACAATGTTGTTTACCATGGACTGAACATTTCGTAATATAAAAATAAAGATCAATTAAAAAAATAGACGTTTTTTTTAGTTACAAGCTCGCCTACATCAACCAAAGCAAGCCCAGCTTTCAAAACTGTAACTTCATTACAAGCTTTTCTTCAACTGCTTTTACATATTATAATGCGTTTTTGATCATATTATTGCTTGGGTTAAATTTTTATTTTTATTCAACTCTTTAACGGCGTCTAAAAAAAAATTCGGATTCTTTCTGTCAAATAAACACGCTTGCTTTTGATAAGATCTAACTCCTTTAAAGAATTATTTATGTATACTCCCAGAAGTTGAGATTCTTTTCATGCAAATGAAAAGCTTGCTTTTAAAGTCGATGAATTATCTTTTCAAATAATGGCCTTTTACAGGTATATCACAGTTCAATATCAGAAAATGTGACCGAAAAAAAAATCTCTGATTTGAAATATTAATCAGTTCGACTATTAGTACTATACTATCTATTGAATAAACCTGAAATTTTTTTTTTCATCTCTCCAAGGATTAAAGTACCATGCAGAACAAGTCGGTCTTGGTATTTAGATGTTCTTTATTTAGGAGTAACCTAATGACTTGATGAAACTTGTTTTTAAAAAAATATTGTAATTCCTGTTTTTATCCGAACTTTATAGCATGGCCTATTATTTTTTATATCGACCATGTATACACCATTCCTTAACTCCCTTATTTATTGAAATATATTGGTTAGAATAATAAAGGTGGCCTTTTTTATTGGAAATAGGTATATTTTTTTATCTATACACAAAAAAGGGAATATAAATAAAAAAAGTCCAGTTTACTATGCAAATAATTTATTCTATAGGTTGTGAGTCTGTGTTTGGGTGTGTTTATGTATATATATATATATATATATATATTTGTGAAAGGATAATATTCGACTAAGCCCCCTCTCTATATCCCCTTTTTTTTATGTTGTATATTGTAAATTTTAGAGACCCAAAGTATAAACGAAGCCAACAACAAAGGCAAATAAAGAAGATCCTTGAGTGATAATTTTAGAAGCACCACTGGTTTGCATATTATCAGCAGCGTTACCACTGCTACCATTACCACCTTTGGTACTACCACCAGTACTACCACCACTGTTGCTACCACCACTGGTACCAGAATTAGGAATAGTAGGGCTTTGACCGACGGTGGGGACCATATTTGACTCCTGCATACTTGCTGAACAACTCCAAGTATCACCCTTGACAATATTCTCACCCTTGAGCTTACGTTCAAGATCGGAACATCCAACCTTGTTTGAGGTAGTTTGAAGACGCATACCGCCACGGACATCTTGAAGGGAAGGAAGCTTATATTCATCGAAACTACCAGCTAAATCAGCTGTACCGTGAATTTCAGATAAGACAGGGAAACCGTCAATTGAAACCAATTGAGTGTTGTTACCAATAGAAAGAGCACCATTTACAACAGATAAACTCTTGAAGGAAGTTTCGGTTAATTTATTGTTATTGGCAATAGTAACAGTACCACCAATTCTTTCAAGTTTATCCATAACAAGAGAACTAAACTCATTTTCGTGGAATGAAATATCAGATTTAACAAGAGTCAAAGCAGGCATCTGGATATCAGCCAAGTTAAGGAAGGTAGCTGTTTTAATATTACCCAATTGTTCTGCCTTAAATTCCCAAAAAAAAATTAGAATTTAGTCTCGCTATTTTTTTTTTAAATACCCTAAATGATCATGATCTTACAGTGAATACTAAAGAGGGGTTATTACCAAGTAATAACATCTCGCCATTAACTTCCTTTACGGATGAAAAATCAAACGTTTTCATGTACTTGTTACTTAATAAAGTGAAGGAATCAAGTCTTTCGGGCTTGAAACCACCGATGCTAGGTGCGCGGGTGTCTTCAATACGCATTGTATTGACCTTACACACCCAGGGAGTCTCATTAACTTATATAGTAATTATTTTTCCTTAAGCCAATGAGATAACCAGGAAGTGCTGGTAATCAATAAAAATATTTCAATCTGCGTTTTAACCTTCACGGCGGGATTGAAGCAGCGATGGGATTTGCTCTTATCCAATAAGGATTGTCTTCAACAAATTGAAGAACAGCTTCGTTATCCAAAAAGACTTTGACGAATTTTTACAAGTCTTTTTCATTTAGCGCGTTACAAAAAAAAAAAAAAAAACTTTTCACTTTAAAGATTAACACACATTTCAAAAAAGTTCGTATACAAAGTTAGGACAAAATATGATTTTTATTAAATTTAATTTAAAGTATTTTTTTTTTATGAGACAATGCCCACCAGAAGGTGCCAAACTTGCTGATGTTGATTAAGTTGTAATTGTTATATCTTCTTGAGATATCGAGAATTTGGACAAACTGGCCTTCTGCTTCACGAAAGGAAGTTTCAGCACGAGTTTTAAAGACGAGCAAGTTATTAGCGCCATCTTTCATACAAGTATGATAAAGACTTGAGCTAACATCATCACTTTCTAATTCATCAAATCTTGTAATGGCTTCGTCACCACGTAAAAGAGCGTACTCGACAACTTTGTATTCACCAGTAAGGGCGTCAACCTTAACAACTTCACCAATCAAATAGTTGCCGTGCTTATTCTTGAAGATACCAGAGGAACCAAGTTTCACGACAGGATCTTGATCATTGTTATCTGCAAAGTCACGAACAGTGGTGTCGACCGAAGAAGCACACTCTAAGACCTTTCTCGAAGCTTTTAAGGGAATGCTTTGACCTTCCACGAACCAAGAACCACCAGCCAAAATGTGGCGAGCCATCATTCTTTTTGCAAAAGCAACAGCAACATCTCTTGAAGGATTTTGTCTGTTGGTACGAAACAGACCCTCCCTAACAAACTTGTTGTGTTGTTCACCCTTTTCAGTCTCGAAGAAAATAGCAGAGCCAAAACGAAAGATATCATCAACTAAGTGGTGCATGATATGCATTTTACTTGAGTTGTAGATATTGCCACCCTTTCGATTAGGATACTTGATCTTGAGGAATTCATCGTGGTACAAAACAGAGAGACGAAGATCATTGTAATTGGAAGCAACTTGTGTCAGGTACAGGCTTGAATTAAACTTGATGCGACTGATGTATGCAAGTGATGCCAGCTTTCCAAGATCAACAAAGCAGTTTTTAATTAACAAAATCCCTCGATCGGATCGGATTTCTCCAGAGGCGATGAGTTCATTTAACAAAATAGGGACCTGTTGGACCAATATTTTATAATCCCTACCTAGGAAAGAACCATGAAGACGCAATGAGGAACGCAACTTACGAGAAAACCCTTTAGAAACGTAACCATGCAATCTTGTTTCAAGGAAACTTTTTTCGGTAGGATTCAAATGATCTTGTAACAAACATTTTACTAATGCTTTACCGACGCCAAGCATAATTGTATGCAGTAGCTCAATTGGACAATCTAACATTGTGTCGAAAGATTTAAGAACAACCAGGGCTTGACCACCTACAAGTTTATAACCAGCCTCAGTATCAACCAAGAAGGACTTGTCACCACCAGAAGCCAAATACCGAGCGTACATTGCTGCGACAATGCTTTCAGAACGAGGACGCCAGTTAAAATCTCCACCATCAACACGAGCTGGGGTTTTTAATTCCCAATCACATTTACGGCAAGGATTTTTTGAAATAGCACCACGGCTGGAAGCAATTTCTGCATGTCGTGCGTTATCAGCAGTGATAAATTGCAAAGGTGCAACGACAATGACAGACTCACCGCTTGGAAGGAACATCTCAACACCATTTTCTAGTTTTACCAGATTTTGGACAATAGCGGGAAGCATTTGCATAGCTGAAAGCAAGTGATCAGTACAGATGAACGCCGTGTTTTCAAGTGCATGTCTTTGGGCAAGAGGCAATGCAGCAGGGACCATGATCCAGCTATCAAACTTGTTATGTTTTTTGGTTCGATTTCCACTCATATCGTCGGTAAAGAAATTCAATGGAATAACTTTGACAGGCTTGTATTTACGAGCAGAAGAAGAAGAAGAAGAAGGGCGTTTCAATGGATTGGGGCGGGTTAGTTTACAAACAATAGCATTGCATTTTAAAAGGAGGTCAGAGTTAACTAACACATCACTTTCAAAATTTAATACTAGAGTTTCAGGGGAATCACAGACAATTCTTGATACTTGGCTGATAGGAACCGAAGTTTTCGCAGGCATGTTATGAAGAAAGAATTGATCTTGAACGGAAATGACTTGATAACCTTCGACCATGATAATAGAATGTTTCAAGGTATAAAACCCTTCAACAATCATCATCATTTGATCAGTCTTGACGAGATCACCAATCCAGATATCTTTTAACAAACCATGAATAGTAACCGAGACCATTGGATGTTGGAACAATTCATGGCTTCTCCACTTATGTGATTGATAGCTATCAACTAATTCACCTTCAGTACGATCAGGGAGTCTTGATAAACCATCAACAAGAGAAGGGTTTGCGACAAACAACTTCAATATTTCAGAGGGTGGATTCATAGAAAATTGTAGAGTTTGTTCGACTTCTTGACCATTGACAGTCTTTTGGACTTTGACATCGTGGACTGTCTGTTTCAACAATGGGATTTGATTCTTCGTTCTTCTTGGGTCATTGAAATTGAAAATCAAATCGGGTGCTGGAACTTTGGCATGTGGATAGGCGAGTTTAGCCTCGACAACATCTTCAACCAACTTCACGATATCCTTCATCAAACCCTGAGATACATCTGCACCAGAACGGTAATAGAACTGATGCATAAGAAGATGTATCTTGTCTCTGAAAGGAAAGAATTCCCCATTGACAACTATAGGAGCTTGGTCCTCGATTTCGTCAACTACATCTTCGGGTTCATCAACAGTGGATTCAGTGAATCCCATGTGTTCACCCAAAGGTTCGTCTTCGTCCTCTACCTCGTCAATATAGTCAGGGTTTTCAGGTCGTTCGTCTTCATAGAACACCATCGTATTAAGATTTACGTGAACAGGTTCAACTACTTCAACGACTGTGGGTTCTTGTTGAATGACGGCTGGCGATAGTTCAATTCTTGCAAAGTTATTGCTTACGAAGTTGTTGCTTGGCGTCAAAGGATCTAAGAACCTGATGCTGCGAGTCTTGGGTGCTTTAGGTTGGTGTGAATTCTTATGACGTTTAAGAGCGCTAGGGGTGCTGAACTCTTTTCTACATTCATTGAAATCACAAAGGTGCTTGTTGTTGTTGTTATTGACGAGTTGGTTATTCATTATTTAGGGAAGTAAAGGGAAGAAGTGTGTTTTTGACTGGTCGACATTTCGTCATATTTAAATTTTAGTGACTTTTGATTGCAATTTCTTGGACTTTTTTTTTTTTTTTTTTTTCCATCTGTTTCTTTCAGTTTCCTCAACAGTTGACATGGTAAGTAATTTGTTTATTTTTTTAAGATTCTTTTATAAACTTATCTTTATTATAGTTCCTACTTGACTCTCTGTTGACTGGCATACTCATGGCTTTCTTATTTTATCATAAGGTATTCACATTCACTTCTTTTTTTTTTACTTAAAAATTTTTTTTTCTTTTACTAATTTTTTTTTTCTTTTTTAAAGTGAGTATGGCTTACGATAATACAAGGTATGAACTCATAATAACGCAAAGGAATAACCCATACTAACACTCTCTCTATGTACTAGGTATTATCTGCTGTTATCGCTTATTACTTTTGGTATGTACAGTTTACATTTGTCTCAATTAACTTAGTTCTAACTTTTTTCATTTAATTATAAAGGTATGTCGCGTGCAGTAAGAACTAGAAATTAAGGTATGCATTTTATCTTTGTATTTATTCACTATGTATTAACTTGTATACTGCTTTTATTAGCTTTTATTAGATATAATTATCGATTGTGAACAACAAAGACAATAAGGTAACGTTTTTATTACTGTTTAACTATTTGAACATTATTTACTAATTATTTTTATATAGGTTTGTACGCATTGTCTTAGATAGATGCTCTATTCAATACCGTACACTGTTTTCCAGACGCTGAAGTATCGTTTATTTGATTTTGTGATCATTTAAACCATCCTGAAAGGGCTTCAGGCGACTGGTAAGGCAGCGTACGTGGCAGCAGTATACATCCATTACATCATTTTAAAAATAAAAGCCCAATTAAACATACATATTCTATCCAATGAGAACTCCAAATAGCTCATATTATTAATGATATATCCTTTAATCTGTTTGGCTGTTGAGAATAAATTGTAAAAATTTCGTAACCCGATTTCATTACTATATAGGGAATGTCCAAAAAAAATCGTCTTTAAAAACCCGCAAAACTCTCTGGGTGTGTAGTAAGACCGGCGGGGAAATTAATCTTCTCAAGAGCAGGAACGACAGCCACGTGGAAACCGTTTGTTTCTGTCAAAAGAGGAAATTCAAGCTTGTTCAAAATGGTATGATTAATAATTTTGATCTGACCATCCACTTTTTGTAAATTAGGAGCACTGAAAGACACCAAATCAACGTTGCCAGACATAATTATATCACCAATTAATTGTTCGACACCTTCTAATCTGAGCTGTCCAGCAGGAACAGTGTCCATAGTAATAATACCTTTGAAGGTTGCGCAAGATTTGAGAGCATCTAAATCTCCTTGGGAAGTTACTTTGACATTCTTCTCGCATGCGGCTGCAGTAATATACACATATATGTATATGAGTATAGAGTTTAGGGAGGAGGAGAAATAAATATGAGTGTTACACGATCTGTAGGTTAATTTATTTAGCACTTACATTCTGCCATGCCCAAACTGAACATGGTAGCCAATACGATTGAGGTTAACGTTAATCTTGTCATTTGTTTTATTTAAAAATTAATAAAAAACGAAGAGGAATATGGAATAAATGAAAGGAAATATAACAGTTTTTATAGTAAATGAAAACATTTGGTTTGAACTGTTGCTTTTGAAATAAAATCATAAAGAATGGTATGTATCTTTTTTAACAAACCATAAAAAAAAAGCCTTATAGAACTAATAATTATTGGGTGAAATCACAACATTTCACCAATCCAGGTGTCCGAAATTATTGTTACACCTTGAGTTGTTGATGTCACATGAGACTGAAAATATAAATAAGCGAAAAAAGTGTTTCGACTTTTTCGATTAAACGATGGCTTCGTAAAAAAATAATAAAAAAGAGCACCAGGGCACTTAAAAAGATAGGGACCCCGTACTATTTTATTTCATTTTATTTCATTTATTATTTTCTCCTCTTCTCTTTCTTTCTAACACATTTTTTTTTTAAAAAAAAAGTAACGATATAATTAACATGCCTGCAAATAATAACCAAGATTTAGTGTTCTTAAACTTAACTACAGAAGAAGAAGAGCATTATTATGATCAAGACATTTTCCCGTCAACTCATGATTCTGCAGAAATGATGCTTTATGCATTTGTTGATAGCGCACCTTCAGTTGCTGATTTATTATGGTCAAAACAACAACTTGGACAGTCTGAATTTTTAACGCTCACGGATGGACAAGAATTACCTGAGTTACCGGCCGTTGATTTTTCTACCCATGAACCTCACGCTTAAAAAAAAAAGTGGAGGTTTTTGTATATGTATTTTATTATTATTTTTTTCTGGATGAATAAAAAAGGTTATTTACAATGTGAATAAAAAAAAAATGCCGTAATAATTATTGAATGATAGATGTGTATGTGTTCTTTTGCAAAAAAATATTTTTTAAAAAAAGTTCCTTGCTAAACTAAAGAAAAACTTCCCCTCCTTTAACTATATATCTAGTTTTTTTCAAATTGAGTTACTCCATTTTTGTAAGAATATTTCACTGTCGCTTGGCGTCATAATATCTGGAGTTTCGGCAGTTGGGACGGGAGAATAGTCTTCAATCATCAGAGATTGGTTTGGGTTTGTAATAATGGAAGAAGGTGGGATATGGTTATTTGTAACAACATTTTCAACACAAGTCAATTCAACTTGCTCTTTCTTTGTCAAGTGAGCAGACAAGTCTCTATTCATCCCAAAACTATTTACTCTGTCTTTTTGGAAAATAGTTTTTAACTTTTCATCACATAGAATGAAGCGTCGATCAGCCGGATCTTGCAGCTGATTCGATTTGATATAATTCCATAATCGTTTTACTATTTCTGGTCTAGACAACTTTTTTTTTTAAAAAAAAATTAGTTTAACAATAAGAAAAAAAAATGTTTGTAAATTATTTACTTCAGTGGCTCCTTCCATAATACATTGTAAAGAATTACTTAATAAAAGGGGTTTATTTAAGCCCGTGATACGTTTGGGTTTGGGAGGTGCGTTTGGATCGACATCTTCCTTCTTCTTCTTCTTCTTTTTTGCTTTTTTTTTCTCTGGCAGTTTCTGTTCGTCGACTTCAGTTGAGTGCTTTTTACGCTTGTTACTGTTATTTTTCTTTTGTGCAACAACCTGTGGTATGTTGTCCGTGAAAGGTTCCACGATTGGGGAATGATTGCTATGCAGTGTTTGTTGGTGTATCATCGATTGGGATGATGAAGGTTCCGTGGTGTTATCAATTATGAATTGTTGCTTTTCTTGAGGAAACAAATCATAAAAAGTGTTATCGCTATTACAATTAAAAGCTTCTTGTTGCTGATTTAAGGATTCGTAATGTAAATTGGAATTTAATGGCAGTAAAGAGGAATCATTATAGAATAGACCATTATTTAATGAGGAAGTTGAAGATAATGGATCTTCATAAACATTAGTATTATTGTCCCAAGGGAATAATAAATCTAAATGTATATATCAATATATTGTATTCAATGAGATTATGTAAATTATAACACGTTAAATCATGTACCTGAAAACAACATGTCCTTACTATTTTCCATGATAGCCTTCTTTTTATTATATTACTATTTTTAGGTTAATTTAATCCAAGAGAAGAATGAATTTTTTTTTTCTTGTTATGAAAGTAAATAAATGCAAGAAGAGAAAGGGATAGAGAAAAAAAAAGTTTGAAAAAAAGGTTTTATGAATCGTTATTTCTCAAAGACTGGTGCTGTGTGACTCTTCCCATTTTTTAGTCACACTTAAAATTACTATTTTGAGGCTGTACTACATTTTATCTTAACATTTTTCATTCTTAAGCTAAAATCATAGTTTTGTGTGTACAAACCTTGTATCTTTTCCGTACGTTTATTCTCTAGTTTTAACTTTAAAAGGTTATTTCGTTATTTCTTTTCTAAATGACCAGTTGATAACGTAAAGACAATCATTACTACTATTACCATTATTACTACTAGATTGCCCTTTTTGTTAACTATATTGCATGTACATTAGCGAATGAAATAGTGTATATAAATAAAGCTGTTTACTCAGATAAATTATATCAAATTCTCAAACTAATTTATTAATCGTGTAATCGATATATCATACAACCCCTATTCCTTTGCATTCATTGTAAATAATGCGACATGAGGGGAGCTACATGGAGGGAATTATTTTTTCTGGGTATAGTTGTGTAAGTTCTCAACAAGTCAAAGAGTTTGATACTCTCTTTTATTAATTCTTTTTATCAAATAAGTATCCCAATTTTTTAAAAAAAAAAAAAAAAAAAAAAAAAAAAAAAACGCTATCGATCAATGTCAAATTATGAGTGTATATTTATTGTTAAAGTGAACTGAAAGCTTCGAATAAATAGAGATACAAATCTAAATAAGAGATAGTATCGAAACTAAAATGTGTGCCATATGGTCAATTTCAAATAAGCACTATTTTTTTTAAAAATATATAAAATATATATTAATGTATACGTTTTTTTCGAGATATGTATAAATTTTCCCATATAATAACCCTTTCTTTTTAATTTTGCTGAAATGAAAGAAAAAAAATTCCTATCAATTTGTTTAATAAGCAAACATGAACTCTGCATCAATTATTTCCGTTTTGGTACAGGAAGGGTTTTATTATGGATGGCAATAGAGATTATTAAAACTTTGTACACCTGGTATGTATTTACTAATACCTGCCTACTACATGAAACTAATGTCATTTCTCTGTCTTGTTACTGTGTCTCTCCTGAAATATTTTTTTACGAAAACCCGTAACTCCCTTTTAAGTACAAATATTCGATCAATTACATTACAGCCGACATACGTTAAAAAACAAAACTATTACATGTTTCACTAAATATCTATTACTTTTAAAATGATTGGATTGAGGCTTACCGATAAAACGTTATTGCAATCTTGTTTTCACACAATATTGTTACTACTCATGAAGTTCAGCTAATAAAACCCATTGATACTTGCTACTCCAAATTATTGGGATTACTGTGTGACAATTCCGGTTGTGTACAAACAACTTCACCGATTGTTCTAAATCCAAGTACGTATGCAGTAGAATGAGCTACGTACCATACCCGCTCTATTTAAGGCTGAAAAAAATTCCAGACTTTTGTGGCCTTAAATTGTATTATGGCCTTTTTTCTGACTTGAGAAAATTAAATAAGGCCAAAAATTTCAGAAAATTGCGACCTTAAATAGAGCGGGCACTGTATTTTCTATTATAGATATATCTGTAGATATATCGATCTTTCTTCATTAAAATACTACGAAGCTATAACTTAAATGACGAGTATATTAATAGCACCGTTTCTTTCTTAGAGCATCGCTTTGCCCTATATACTGTATGGATAAAAATGTAATATATATATATATATATATTCAAACCGTTTAGAATAGATACAAAAAGATAAAAAATATCTGATAAAATATATACCTGTGGTATCTCTGCCAATTTTTTATTAGATTTTGATACAAAAGGATATATTGTTATGCTAGGCAGTAGTAGACATTGACAGTGGTAAAACTTGACACTTACAGAAGCGGACATGTAACTGTTTTCCAAACGTTTTTTTCCTGACGCTAATTGGATAAAAACGAAATAGAAAGCCTTTTTTTTTTTTTAAAAAAAAAAAAAAAAAGAAAAAAGTATACTCCTTTGTTTAACAGCTTTATTTCTTTCACGAATATTGAATAGAAATTGACGAGCACGTCATGACTTATCACAAATATGTTGTTACAGCTCAGAAGCCAACAGCTACTCAATTTGCTGTAAAAGGCTCTTTTACCTCTCCTTATGAAACAAACCTAGTTCTAGGGTAATACTCAAACAAATAATTTAAAACGAAAGTAACTCGTTAATCCTCTATAAACAACTTTCTAGTAAAGGAACACGTATAGAAATTTACACCTTAACACCTGATGGCCTAAAGCCTACTACTGAATTTAGTATTTACGGCACCATCATTGCCCTGAGATTATATACTCCTAAAGTAAAAAAGTTTTTCAACATCCATTATTATTTATTCACGCGTCTTTCTTCATAGGGTCGAAATAAAGCATCGCTCTTTTTAATCACGGCACGACACAAGTATTGTGTATTATCTTTTGATAGCTCACAACAAATTATAACAGAATCAAGCGGAGAGATTGGATTTCCAGGTCAACCTCGAAACGAATGTATCGATTCAAAATTAGTGATTGATCCTTCTTGTAAATACTTTGCAACTACACTCTATGAATCGACAGTAACTATCATCATGCCAGATACAAATAGAACAAAAGAACACACGACCGCACAACCTTTACGCAAAATATCGTTAAGAAACAAAGACGGTAGAAAACGTCAAACGCAAGATATGGTATTTCAGCACCCTTACGATTATATGAATATTAGGTACACGATTGAGATCAGTTGATATATTTCTGTAAAACTAATATCATTTATTAGTCTTCCTGACAAACAAGTGATTTCTTTAGCATTTTTACAAGATTCTTTAATAGAACCAACTCTATTGATTTTGTATGATGATCCCTTGGGACGTCGGTACCTTCAAACATTTACTGTTAATATAAAAACTCGACAATTAATACCCGGTGATATTGTAATGGATTATTTTGAATCAGATGCCAATCTATTGATAGCGATGCCTGCTGAAATTGGTGGTGTTGTTTTAATTGCTGGAAAATTCATTCGATATCTTAAACCAAATCAACCACCTATTGCCATTGGAATTAGACCTTCAACAATTAATAGGTTAGAATATGCATAAATAAAAAACAAAACAAAAACTGTGTCATAAATTAACCTTTTTTTTTCTATAGCTACTCAATTATGAATCAAGATGGATCTCGTATTTTATTAGGCGATGCTGAAGGATTACTTCATTTAGTGACGCTGAGTATTATAGATAATCGTGTAGATGCATTATGTTTTATTGGATTAGGAAGTGTAAGTTTTTTTTTTTTTTTTTTTTTTTTTTTTTTTTTTTTTTTTGCTGAAAAAAAAAAGATAAATAGATCACGTTTTTAATTTTCGCCTCTAGATTTCTACACCATCATGCTTAGTATATTTGGATAACGATGTTGTATTTGTTGGATCAACTGTAGGAGACTCACAATTAGTTCATGTCCAAAGAACTGATACAACAACTGCTGAAAATGGCGAAATACTGGAAGTCATTGACGAGTTTTCTAATTTGGGACCTATCACCGATTTCTGTGTAGCAGATCTTGATAAACAAGGACAGACTCAATTGATCACTTGCTCTGGTGTATCAAAAGATAGCTCATTAAGAATTATTCGAAATGGTGTAGGCTTAAACGAATTGGCCGCTATTGAAATTAGTGGTGTCAAAGGCGTATGGGCACTACGTCCTTCTTTTCATGATGTACATGATGATATGTTGGTAGTTTCATTTGTGAATCAAACTAGATTATTACAATTACGTGGTAATGCAATGACACAGCTAGATCGCCATTCTGGCATAGATTTAAATTGTAGAACGTTGGTCGCAGCCAATGTGTTTGATGATATGGTTATTCAAGTCACAGATCGCAGTGTAAGATTAATGGATGCTAGAGGTGACGGAGATTTATTAGATGATTGGGTTCCTGAAGAACGTACACAAATTACAGTAGCCAGTGTTAATCCAACACAATGTGTGATATCAATTGGTTATGGTAGATTGGTTGCTCTCGAGATTAAAGATAGAAAGTTAAACCTAATCGGGTAAACAGGTGACATATGAAATTATTTCTACGGAAGTTTTAACTTACTTGTATACTTTTAGTGTGACACAACTTCAACACGAAATTTCATGTATAGATATCAGCCCCATAGATGCTGACAATCCAATTCAATCGACAGTTGTGGCTGTTGGAATGTGGCAAAATGTAGGCGTATGTTTACTTGCGCTACCTAGCCTTCAATTGATAGCAGAAGAAACACTTGCTGGTACAGTCATGCCACGTTCAATTTTGATGGCCAAATTTGAAAATATTTGCTATCTTCTCGTTGCATTGGGTGATGGGCAATTCTACAACTTTAAACTAGATACAAAATTAGGTGAATTATCTGATAAAAAGAGATCATTTTTAGGGAAACTACCGATTCATTTAGGCACATTCACCTCAAACGGTACAACACATGTATTTGCTGCTTCTGATAAACCTAGCGTCATTCACAGTCGAAACAAAAAACTCATTTATTCAAATGTTAATTTGAAGGAAGTACGTTGTGTTACTTCATTTAATAGCTTATCTTTCCCTGATGCTGTAGCTTTAACTACCAAAGACGGCTTAGTCATTGGACAAATGGAGGAAATTCAGAAACTTCATATCACCAAAATACCAACCATTGATACACCCCGACGTATTACATACCAAGAAACATCTCGCTCATTCGGTGTTGTAACGGAGAGAATCACGTCAGAGCCTTATAATGCTTCTACAACCACAGGTGGTTTTGAAGTATTGGATGACCAATCTTTTAAAGGTAAACTCCAATGTAATTTACAAAATATAACAATACTGATATTATTTTAGTACTTGATAGAGTTTATTTTAAACAGTTTGAAAGACCTCTTGCTACCACTTCTATGACATTTGAGAATGATAATAACGAGTACTTTATTGTCGCAACAGGAAAAGACACGGACGAATATGAGAATAATAGTGTTGGAAGAATCCTAGTACTTCAAGTAACTTTACAGCGCAGATTAAGACTAGTATCTCAAATTAAAACAAATGGTATGGTCGATTGTTTGAGATCTTTTAATGGAAAGTTATTAGCAAGTGTGCGAGGAATGGTAATGTTGAGAATTATTTTGATTAATAACCATACTAAGAAAATAAAAAGGTCCATGTTTATAGATGGGAATTACAAATAGGAAGAGGAACTCTCGTATCAATTTGTTCCAAGAGACTACCTTCAATTACCGAGTCTATCACAACTTACAAAGATTTAATTATTACTGGTGATATGGCATATTCTGTTGTTGCATTACGATATGATGCAAAAACTGAAACTTTAATTGAAGTGGCGGCACATGAACGGTTAAAAGAAGTTCTTGCTGTAGAGGCGTCTGACGAAAACCTATATATTGCAGCCGAAAGAGATGGTCATTTATTTGTTGTAGAAAAATGTAATGAAGACAGCGTGAACGATGAACCACTATTAGAAACCGTTAGTGTATGGCATCTAGGCGATGTCATCCGCAAATTTAGATTTGGTAGGCGATTTTGTTGTATATCCAGCTCATGCTCAAGTATGAACTAACTTGTATTTCTATTAGGCTCTTTGGGAATGAATAATGCGGACCCTGATGGAAAACCTGAAGCACCTGCGCTTATATTCGCTACAGCAAGTGGCGCTATTGGATTAATTGCAGATTTGACCCCTAGTCGATTTAAACTTTTAGATCAAATGCAATACAACATGACTAGGATCGTGAAAAGTATAGGCGATCTCAGTCATACCGAGTGAGTTTGTTATACATTTGCTTTATATATATATATATATATAATAATAATAATACTGACATCTATTGATGGGCTTATTTTCTAGTTGGAGAAGTGTTTCTATCATGGATAGAAAAGAGGAAGCTGTCAATTTCATTGATGGAGACTTAATTGAAAGCTTTCTGGATCTAACACCACAACAAATGCAAGAGGTAGTAGATGGTCTTCATGGAGGCCGCAAACTTGATAAATCTGTGGAAGATCTTTGTAAAGTAGTCGAAGAGTTAATGAGCGCTCATCCTTAAAGCGTAATAATACTGATATTAAAAAATAATGTTTTTGTAAATAAATCATACACCACTTAAATAATAGTAATCTCTATAAACATACATACTTATTAGTAGACATGTTGACATCACTATAATCTGATATATTTGGCCATTTATATCATTGTCATCAAATTCGCTTGAAAACACACTTTGGTTTTTGTAGACCTAGAGAAGCTTATGTTAAGTTTGAAAGGAATCTGGGTGGTACTTGGGATAGTGGAAGCTATGGATATCCTTCTTGCTGATTTTATTGTGCGTTAGATATAGAACAATTAAAGGATCATATCGTTAGAGAGCATGATATTAGTCTTAAAATTACAGCAGACGATGCAATGGATGTGAATAAAGAAGTTGCTGTAAAGGAGGAGGAAGAAGTTTCTGTATTGGAGGGACAAGAAATTTAATTCATACAGGCTTCAAGAAACTTTTTACTATAATGAATAAGCAACACATTATTGTTTATAATGCATCAACAACCTTTATATCATTAGGTCATAAAAATTGATTTATCAATTTTAGACAAAACGAGCAGTAAAAAACCAAAAAAAAAAAGTGATTAAACTTTCATCGTTTCTTTTTCTTTCCTTCTTTCCTTTTTTTTTTTATTAAAACAAGTTCAAACATGGTAAATAGTAGAGAAAAGCTTGTAGTAAATATTGTTTATCCTTGTTATATATGTGGTAATTCATATCGGTTCGCAAGACAAATGATTGACCATATATCCAATGTACATGGCTATATCTTGGAACCACGTCCCCGAAGTTATGGTAGACCTGATGAAGAACACTTTAAGTTTGAAAGGATCTTGAATGGCACATGGGATATTCAACACTATGGCTGTCCTTCTTGTTGGTTCCATTGTTCTTTGGATATTGAAGAATTAATGGCTCATATCTTGGGAGAGCATGATCCTGCTTTAATGGCTGATTTTGTTCATCCTGTAGATGAAGAAGATGACTATGAACTTGTGGCTTCAGACGGTGATGAATATGTAAACGCTAGTGATGAAGAAGAAGAAGCTGAAGCGAAGGCGGAAGAGGAAGAAGAAGAAGAAGAGGAGTTTCATGAAGTGGAGGAACAAGATGCAGCAAATGATGATGTCTCACAAACTGAAATCAAACAGGAAATCTTGTCAAACTTAGATACGCTTAATGGTATCTTTAAGAAAATGTTTCAATAGTTAATAAAAATAAAGCACATATTGTCTACAATACATCAAGTTTCTTTTTTGTTTATCTCTGGCTTAATTAGATCATCTAGTTTGTTTTTCGAAATCGGAGTAGTAAAACTGCAAAAACAAAAGTTGCATAGTAATTTTTAGGGACACAAGTAAACGTTGGTTAAATAACAAGATTAGACTTGCAAGTTCTGAAGGAGCTGATAATGATATATTTGGCTGTGAAATAAGGCGTTATTCACTATTTGAATAGCTTGGGTTTAAACCGTAATGTAATGATAGCTTCAAAAAAGGTTCATTTATACTGACAATTATCCAGTAATTCTGGTTACTGTCAGGAATTAGTTTTTATTATAAAAATTGTTTTCTACTTTTGAAAATAAGGAGTTTTAGGTCTGTGCAGAGCATGAGTGCCCATCCTAAACACAAACTGAAGAAGAGTTTACCCCAAACTAAAAAAAAAAAAAAAAAAAAAAAAAAAAGAAGACATGTTGTATTCTCAGCAAACTTCTTAAATTGCAGATAATAAGTATAACATCTTTGTTCATTTAGTTTTTTTTTTTTTTTTTTTTTTTTTGGCAATGCTCCTCGAAAAATAAGTATAATTATTGATTAACAATCTCTTTTTGATAGGTATCTATTCCGTATAAGTACAAAATAAAAACTTCAATCGAAATCCTTCTATGGGTAACTTTATTTGATGCATGTGGTTGTACAATGTACGCACATTGAATCCAAAAAGGTTAGAATTCGCTCAACGTTTTTTATTCTTTTCCAGAAAATGGGCTTTTCATGATAAATTTTACTTTTTATATAAGCGACATTTATCTTTTACAAGATAGCATCTCAATAATAAAAAAAATACAGAGTCTTTTATTTCTTTTCAAAACGTCTCTAGACAGTAGAATGGTATTTGTTTTGCTAGCAATAACATACTTTGTTGATTGTTTGGAATGTCTTCAACAATAAGGCCGTCACGGTTTGTGGATGCTTCGTTTCCCATTATGGTATTTCTTCAAGGGCATTACATTTTTCCTTCTTTTTTTTTTCTGTCTTTTTTGTTATTTAATCTAGAAAGAAATGACGTTGGATAATATACCTCTATCCTACTCTAATCCGCCGGAGAGAGTAGATTCTTTGTATAATAGACACTTGGACCATGTGCCTGTTTCAATCGAAGATAACGCTTACACTACTGGATTAACTAAAACAACAGACAACTTTCGTAATAGAAACAAGCATTTAAAAAGTTTAGACATTGATGGTTACGATAGCTCTGATATTGACCTGTTTGACTCCAAATCTAACAAATTCCGCCAAAAGAAAGAAGAACAAAGAAGAGCCTCTCTCAAAAAAGATTGGTATATTGTTTTGGCCTTAACTATTTGGGCTGCATATATTCGTTTATACAAAATATCACAACCACCTTCTGTTGTATTTGATGTAAAGTGGACAAAGTATTCTTTATTTTAAATAAGTGACATTTATTTACTTACTTTTTAATGATAGGAAGTTCATTTTGGTGGATTTGCAACAAAATATATCAAGACACGTTTCTTTATGGATGTGCATCCACCTGTAAGAAGATAATTGATATATTTTCAATACTCAAAATTTACTAATATTTTATAATTGTAGTTGGCAAAAATGTTAATTGCACTTATAGGTAAATTAGCTGGCTTAGATGGATTTGATTTTAAGGATATTGGAAAGTAAGTTTTTTTTTTTTTTTTTTTTTAAAAAAAAAAGGATTCACATGGTATTTCGAAGTTGAGAATTAATCAACAAAATAAACGATAGAGATTATCTTGAAGAAAATGTGCCATATGTAATTATGCGAGTATTTTGTGGTATTACAGGCTTATTGGTTGTACCAACAGCTTACCTTACAATACGTGGTGCTGGTCATTCAATTGCTGCTGGTTTAGTTGCTGCATTCATGGTTTGCTATGGTAAGTCGTTGTTATACGTGTATACGTACATGTCTATTTACTAACAAATAAAATAGAAAATGGTTTAATTGCCAATAATAGGTTGATCTTATTAGATCCACCACTTTTATTTTTTACTGCTGCTACAGCTCTTATGTGGATTAACTTTCATAATCAAAAACGAAAGTAAGTGTAAAAGAAAAGTGAAAAAAAAAAAAAAAATCAGTTCAGATTATTAAAAAAATAAATAAATTAGGCCCTTCCAGTTTTGGTGGTATGTGTGGCTCGCTATGACTGGCCTTGGATTAGGTTTGACTGTAAGTTGTAAATGGGTTGGTTTGTTTACGATTGCTACTATTGGTAGTTCAACGATAAAGGGTTTATGGGAACTTTGGGGAAATACTCGTATTCCTACCAGTGTCTTTTTAAGACATTTTGGTGCTCGCGCTATGTGTTTAATTGTATTGCCAGTTGCTGTATACCTTTTAATGTTTAGAATTCATTTTCATATATTGCCAAACAGTGGAGAAGGTGATGGATTTATGTCCCCTGAATTTCAACAAACACTTGATGGTCACACCTCTATCAACGCACCCATTGGTAAAAAAAAAAAATACATAAATGATTACACTTCATGAATATAATTCTAACCAAAAAAAAAAAAAAAAAGATATTGCTTATGGTTCCAAGGTTTTTATTAGACATATTGCAACAAGAGGTGGATATCTTCATTCTCATCCTCATTATTATCCCGCTGGTAGTAAACGTAAGTTTAGTATATCAATGATTTAAATTGGAAAAAAGAAATGGTGTCTGATCATAGCAATATAACCTATAGAACAACAAGTTACTCTGTATCCCCACCGCGATGACAATAACTGGTGGACTATTACCAAAATGGATAATTCGAATGCTACGGAAATTGAATTTATTAAAAATGGTGATATTATTACTTTCAAACATGCTAATTCTAATAAGCGTTTACATTCTCATGATATTCGACCACCAATGACAGATATTGAATATCATAATGAAGTGAGGTAAAGTAGAAGTAAGAGCTTATATGCATATTATAGAAACTGATCATTTTATAATATATATATATATAGTGCTTATGGTTTTGATGATTTTAATGGTGATGCCAATGATCATTGGAGAGTAGAAATTGTTGAAGGAGAAAAATCAGATAGTTTATCCAAAGAGCGTCTTCGCACAATTCATACAAAGTTTCGCCTTATTCATGTCATGTCAGGATGTGCTCTCTTTTCCCACTCAGTAAAGTTACCAGAATGGGGCTTTGAACAGCAAGAGGTCACATGTATCAAAGGTGGCAAAATTCCAAAGACAGTTTGGTATATTGAATCTACGGAGAATGCGCTCTGTAAGTTATAATTATCGTGCGAATATCATTTATTTCCTTTTACTAACATAATTATAGTACCATCTGACGCTGAGAGAGTAACTTACAAGAAATTAGGTTTCTTCAAAAAGTTTCTTGAATTAAATAAGGTCATGTGGGATACTAATAGTGGATTAACATCTTCTCATCCCTATGATTCAAGACCAGAGGTAAAATATAGTTAAATGGTAAAAAATTAACATAAAAAATTGTGTAACTCAATTTTTATTTTATTTTTGTTAGTCTTGGCCGCTTCTTCGTCGGGGTATTAACTTTTGGTCAAAGGATAAACTTCACCTTTATTTATTGGGAAATCCTCTTATTTATTGGTTCACGTTTATATCTGTTCTCGTTTGCGTTATTCTTAAGTCAGTATTTGTTGTATTGGAAAAGAGGGGAATACAAAAGGATTTTGGAGGTAAAATTTTAGTAGATCCTTATTTATTTATTTAACCTTAAACGCACTGACACAAAAACTTTTTTTTTTTTTTTAGATTTGAGGCAATTTTATGATGAATCAGCAGGTTTTTTCCTAGTTGGATGGTTCTTCCATTACTTCCCCTTTTTCTTGATGGGTCGACAACTGTTTTTGCACCACTATATGCCAGCCTTATACTTTTCGATATTATTGTCTAGTGTAGGCTTCGATCTTTTGACGATCCGCTTAGCAAATCGTAAAAGATTGGTAGCTGCAGGTTTATTTATTTTTTCTGTCATTTATGTCTATCGCGCATTTATTCCAATTACGTATGGTGAACCATGGACTCAAAGTCTCTGTGAAAAGGCGAAGTGGAGAAGTACGTGGGACTTTGATTGTGCTCAGTAAGTACATAACTCTTTTTTTTTTTTTTTTTTTTTTTTTTTTTTTTTTTTTTTTTTTTTTTTTTTTTTTTTTTTTTATTTCCTTTTTTTATATATATGTGAAACTTACCTTAAAAATAGATATCACCATGATATTGAAAGTTATAAAATTCAAAAACCACTCTTTGTTGATGGTATTGATAAAGTGAAAGATGTATTCAGTTCACTTATTGGAAATCATCAACAAGCTGCTGAAGTAGCTGGTGGTGTAAACATTGTCTCTGATGGAATCAAACCTATATTAGATGACTCTTCCTTAAATAACAATGTTGAAGCAACTCAAATTACTGGAACACAATAAAAATAAATCTGTACGCTCCAATGTGATGGACAAAAAAAAAAAAAAAAAAAACTGTGCAACACTTAATAAACCGATCTTCTTGATTCTAAATTGTGAGAAGAGCATATGTTTCTTTTTAAATATTTTTATTCCCCACTTCAATCTTTTCTTTCCTCTTTTCTTTTCTTTCCTTCTTTATACATACGTTTATTTCTTTTTTTTTTTTTTTTTTTTTCCTTACAAAAAATATACAAAAAAAATAAATAGATATTTATACATTCCTTTCATTAAAACAATCATAATTTATTACGACATTTCAAAATGTTGATCAAAACCTTATTCACAGCGACAGCCCTTATTTTTTCAACTGTTACTGCCCAAGCTGGTAAGTTTAGCCAAATTAGACTTTTTCCCAATTCTCGTCACACTAAAATTTATTCATCTTTTTCAGTAAGCGGCACTTGCAATCAATACCCAACAAACGCAACATGTTCGGTACTGTCTTTAGATTTTATCAGAAAAAAAAACCCAACAAGAATTATACTAACTTGTTTTTTTCTTCTTCTAGACTTACGTTAATTATAATGTTTTTTTACCAGACACTATTAATTTCGCTGTAGTCGAGGCAAAACTTAAACCTTTAACAGAATTAAAATCATTACTTGCTAATATCAGTCCAAGTTGTGTTGATGTTTACTCTCGTTATTCATGTTCATTAGCATATCCTAAATGTGAATCTGAAAGAAATAACAGTAAAGTTAAATCTTGTTTTTTACTTGTTTTTATAATTTGTTAAAAAAAAAAAAATCTTTTTTATTATAGCTATTCGAGTAGCAGATGCCTGTATGTCATCTTGTGAAGCAGTACATAAGTACTGTGGCAACGTATTCGCATTTTCCGGATCAAATCATCTTTTACCTGATTGTAACGCTGTTACCTCTATTACAACTAACCATCTTCCTGGCGACGACGTATGCAATAAAATTCCATCAAAATGTAAATTATTATTATATCAAACTTAAACTTTTTCAAATATTAATTCTATTTTTTTTTTCTAGTTACCGAAGAAGAGTTAAAGGCAAATCAACTTAATGCTGCTGCTTTACCAAGTAATTTTGTAATGAAAGAGTGTCCTGCTCCTTTCTTAGTTGATTATATTGCTGCTACTGGTTCAGGTGGTACTGTTGATGAAAAGTATTGTCGTTTTGGATGTTGTATTCCTTGCCCTGCTCAAAACCTCGTAAGTTTTTTTTTTTTTTCTCTTTTACAAAATCTGCCCATAATGATAAACTGACGTAAAATAATAATATAGTTTTATAAAAAAAATTGGACTACAAACGGATTTTTAGCAACTGATATTCTTCGTTCCTTATCTGCCGTTCTTTCATTAGTTCTTATTGTTAGTTATTTGGTCTTGCCAGATAAAAGAAGACACCCCTCCTTATTAATTCTTAACTTGTCTGTTGCAATCTTTCTCTTCAGTATGGTCGCATTTTTCTCTATTGGTAATCCTAAAAGACTTCAGTGTGCTGCAAATGATATTAGTACTGGAGCAATGGGTAATAATGTAGTTTGTGCCGCTCAAGGTGCTATTTTGATCTTTGGTTCGCTTGCTACTTGTCTTTGGTGTTCTGCCTTGATTTTAAATCTTCATGTACATACCGTCTGGAACTCTAATTTCTTTACTAACCGCTACATGTTGCTTAATATCATCTGTTGGGGTATCCCTCTCACCGTCATGTCAGTTGCGATTGGTTTACACGCAATCAAATTTGAGTTTGCTAACCTGTGTCTTGTTTCAATGCAATATATTTTCCCAATGTTCTTTTATCCATTGGCAGCTATTGTATGTCCTAGTTTCCTTATTCATATCGGTACCTTCTTTTATATTGCTAAAATTGCTGTTCGCGAAGGTCTTGAATCCGACATGACTCAATCTTTATCTACTGGCACCATAACTGAACGCCCTCCTGGAGTTAGTCGTAAACATGTTATTGTTGCTGTCAAAATTCAATGGAGAGCGCTGTTATTAGCAGTTATCGCTATTGTTACAGTTTTATTTTATTGGGTAAGATAAACAAAATCGTGTAGTACACTTCTATTTCTCAAGATCTAACTTTTTTTGATATATCTTCTAGTTGTTCTACATGACTCAGATGAGTCGTATGACGGATTTACATACAAATCCTATGGCAATTTTAGATTGGCTTGAATGTATGCTTACACCAGGAAATGGTCAAAACATTTGTGCTGATGTGATTAGCCCTCATTTACCTCCATTCCCACTCATGATTGTGGCCGAGATTTTGGTTAGTAGTATTGGTACCTTTGTGTTCCTTACTTTTGGAAAACGTTCTTTATGGCGCGAATGGAATGATTTGATCTACGACACACGTATGAGAATGAGAGGAAGAGGTGGTCTCGAGAAGCATGGTGAACAGTTCTTTGCACTTTAAAAATTACTTTTAGCTCTTATATACAAACCATTTTCCTTTATATATATATAATTCAATTTTATTATTATTTTCAAAAAAGAACAACAACTTTATTCCTTTATTATTACGTAACCATTAATTAGCTTTTTTTTGTCATGTTTTACAATACATTCACACACACACACACACACACACACACACACATACATTTACACATATTTAATATTCCTTTCTTTTATATTCTACTGGATTAGATTTAATAAAAAGAAAACTTTACATCAATTTATCTATTTTTCTGACCTTAAGCATATAGAGAAATATGTTAATTACTGCAATTTAGGGGTAATAGATGAAGCTGTTTTGGGGTTAAGAGAAATCAGGAAAGTTGCACACACATAAATGAGGATTTGTAAAGATTGATTTTAAATGTTTAGTAGGAATCAAAACATATTAGGCGATCCCCTGGATTTTGTGCTAGTGCCCTTTTTTTGAGTTTTACAATTGAAGTTTTTTTTTTTATTTGAAACGTGTAATATAGGGTAATTTGTTCTATTTTAGAACTAAAAAAAAAAGAGAGAGACTTGTAATTCCCCACGTTTTGGTTCTGTTACTTTCAGTTGTCTTCAATAGATCAGGATAGCTATTATTGCAGAAACCAACTTATTAATATATTTACATGAGTTTCTTGTCTTTAAAATAAAGTAAAAAAAGAAACATAATATCATTAATTTGCAATAATTAAAGGATGTATGTATGTAGACAAAATAATTTAGATTGTGGGGCGAAGCAGTAAAAAGCTTATCTGTTGTTACCCAGACTATGAGTATATTTTCCGACAAGCAAGGACTAATTTGATCATGAGACGCCACCAAGATGTATCCGTGTGTCGCGCTATAAGTATTTTTTTAAGAGGCGTAAAGAATGATGGTTTTTTTTTTTTGGAAATAGAAAATTCAGGTCAGACAATATAATTTACTTGCATTCGAGTGTATTAGGCGTACAGTGCTAAAGAACTAAGCCAATAGCTTTATTCATAACATAAAAAAAAAAGATATGTTGCTATGGGAGTAATATACATATATGCAGGAACATATTTATTTCTGCACAATTTTCTAGTTTTTTTAACAGAATCTAAAAAATGATAAGACCAAACAACATTTAAATTTTTTGTTCCTATATTCACTATATACACGAAAGGATGTAGAGAACGCGATAAAACACGTGTTAAGGGAAAAAGTAAATTCTCTTACAGACACGGTATTCACTTTTGGAAAAAAAAAAAATAGGGTTGGCATAATAGAAGCTAAGTACACCTAAACCTTACACAAACATATTTCTACCATTCACTAATACTATAAATCCCCAAATGTCAAAATCAAATTGAATCCAATAAAAAAAAAAAAATGATTTATTTAAACTTTTTCATTTTTTTTATTTATTTCAAGAAGGAATAGCAAGTTTCCCAAGCAAAACAAAAAAAAGAAGAGATATGTTAGTTAATGTAGTGAGGAAAAGATTTACTCTTCATCATCCTCAGCGGCATCACCACCAGCAAGAGCTCTCTTTCTCTTGACACGACCAGCACGGCCACCACCAAGGGGAGAGGTTAAAGCGAAATCGATGTGCTTTTGAGAATCTAAACGAACAATGAAAGAAGGAACATTGACGATTTGCTTACCAACACGGATGTGACGTTGACGGATCAAGACACGAGCGTGATGGATAGACTTGGCAAGACCCAACTTGAAAACTTGGGTTTGGAGACGACGTTCCAAGAAATCTTCAATCTTGAGGGCAAGAACGTAATCGAGCTTCATGCGAGATTCATCGAGGACACCAATACGAACAAGACGACGAATAAGGGCGTTACCTTCGAAGAGACGACGAGGATCCTTCTCATCCAACTTTAAAAGTTCACGAGCAGCACGACGAATCTTGGAAAGGGTAAGTCCGACTCTCCAGATTTCCTTCTTGTTCTTGAGACCGAACTCACCGATCAACTTGAGTTCTTGATCGAGACGAGCAGACTCGAAAGGACGCTTGGGGACGTTGGAAGTCTTGCTATAGTTTCTGACGGTACCAGTCATTTTGTGAAAGAGAAAGAGAAAATTTTTTTTTGAATTCCAAAGGGGAAAAAATAAACAAACCCTTTTTTTTTTTTTGATGGCTTTGAAAATACCGTGACTTGTTTTAATCTTTTTTTATACTGTGAAAATTTTTTTTCACTGCCAAAATAATAATGAAAAAAAATTTTTAATAGGGGAGGGGTAGTAAATCGTTTAATATGTGCGGATTGGCGGCGCGCGCGGGGGGAAAGGGCAGTGTGTAAAACTAAAGATTCCCCTTTGAATAACAAAGACTCTTTCTCTTTTTTTTTGTGCAAAGTTTGACAGGTAAACTTTTTAATCTTGAATTCGATCTCATGCAACATTCAATCAATAATATTACAAGTATACTTACTCGAAAAACAACTCTCTTCTCTTTCTATTATTTAAAACTATTATAGAATGCCTCACTCTTTTGGTCGTAAGTATTTTTATTGAATCTTGTTTATCATGTTCATACCTTGTTAATCACTTGTAATAAACTTTAGTCCGTGCTCGTACCCGTCACATGTTCTCTCGTAAGTTCAGAGAGCATGGTTCTATCCCTCTCTCTACTTACTTGAAGACCTACAAGGTTGGAGATATCGTTGATATCAAGGCTAATGCTGCCGTCCAAAAGGGTATGCCCCACAAGTTCTACCACGGGTAAATATGACGATGACCACAATAACGAAAAACTACATTTATACTCATTCCTTCAATCTTTAGTCGTACCGGTGTCATCTATAACGTCACCAAGTCTGCCGTCGGTGTCCTCGTTCACAAGAACGTTGGTAACCGTTATTTGGAAAAGCGTGTCAACGTTCGTGTTGAACACATTAAGCACTCCAAGTGTCGTCAAGAGTTCTTGGACCGTGTTGTTACCAACGCTCAAAAGAAGAAGGAAGCTAAGGCTGCCGGTGGTAAGTTGATTCGATTCTTTTTTTCTTTTCTTTTTTTTTTTCACTGAAAATTTTTTTTTAAATTGTAATGTCTAACTTTTTATTTCAAATAGTTTCTTTCAACCTTAAGAGAATCCCTGCTCAACCCCGTGAGGCTCGTCATATCTCTACCAAGTTCAACGTTCCCCAAACCATTGCTCCTATTGCTTACGAGACCCTTTTGTAAACAATAAAAAAAAAGTATATTGTTTATTTTAATCATTAAAAAAAAAAAAAACGTTGTTGGTAAATTTTATCTTTCAGCTTCTTTCTTTTTTATAAAAGTAATGTCTGCACAATAAAACAAATAAAAAGTATTCATATTTTTGATTCAATTTACATGTTTCTTCTCCATTTTAAATGTAGTTTACATTCTTAATTTTAAAGTTCTATCTATTCTCATCACTATCTTGCAAACCATATCATGATGAGTTGTAGAAAACCAATGCTTTATATCGAATAGATAGAACTACTGCAACAACTATGAGTAATTTTAAACTCACTAATGCTGACAAAAGTAATCAACCAGGGCAAACAATAAAGCGCTGTGGTTTTCTTTTTCTTCCTTCTTTTTTTTTTTTTTTTTTTCTTAACCTCAATATGTCGTCAAGACTCTTAAGAATTTCTTTAAGAGCAAATACTAGGTATGGACGCTATAAACATAGAAAACTAATAGTATACTTACCTCTTTTTTTTTTTTTAGTAGCAGACCTTTGGCTTTGGGCTTCCGTCCTTTGCCATCAGTTAGATACATGGGTGTTATTCAACCCAACATTCGAGCTTTTTCTTCTACTTGGATCAAGTACAACAAAGAACAATTAGGTTCTAACAAAGTGACACCTACTTTAGACAATAAACCTGTCACGCCAGAAACGACAACAACAACAACAACAGCAGCTGAAGAAGTGACCAAAGCTGGTCCTACCTCTCGTATTGGCAAGTTATTTCAACAGTCTAAAGACTTGATTCGATTCTATAAAGACGGTTTAAAATTACTTTGGGCGAATAACAAAGAAGCCAAGGCTTTAAAATTGAAAGTAGAAAATGAAGGTTATCAGTTAAATAGAGCTGAATTCCAATTGATTCAACAATCCAAGAAGGATATGTTGAAGTTGATTCCCTTTGGTTTTGTGTTTATGATTTTACCCGAATCTGTAAAGTGATGCATATATGTAAAACAAGTTGGATTATATTTTTATTAATGATTAATTTGTAGATCCCTTTGCTTGTAATGTACGTACCTGGTATGGTTCCTAGAACCTGTCTTAAAGAATCCCAAATTGTAAGTAAATGATCCTATTTCTTGAAACAAGAATCTTAAAAAGTGTTTTATCGTAGCAAAAAACTCGTGAAAAGTTGGATAAAGTTCGTCAAGTAATGAGTACAAATGTATTGAGATCTTCAGCAAATATTGATGGTGTAAGTTTTACAAAAAAAAAAAAAAAAAGGAACGATTGATTATGTAAAATTAACTCGATGATAGATTTCACCTGGAGATTTTTTATCTCTTACCAAATTTCAACGTATTGCCAAACATTACGCATATGATTTTGATTTAAGTAGAATTGATAGACCTCATTTAGCATCTTACTGCAGGTATTATTATTATTATTATTATTATTTTTAGATAATATCAATTGTTTGATTAACCTCTTTTTTTCATGTATTTATCCAGATTTATGGGGATTAACAAATTTGGTACACAAGGAATGCTCAAGAAAAGACTTGAGAACTATATGAACTATATTGACCAAGATGACAAGGTAAACGATACGATATATTAGACATTTTATTTACATTTATACTAATAATCTATATACAGCTTCTTTTAAAAGAGAACATTGTCGATGAATTGGACTTGAAGGACTTAAGCCAAGCAGTTGAAGAACGCGGTATGAGATCAATTGATTTGGATCAAGATAATATGAGACGTGGATTAAAGTACTGGTTATCTCTTACACAACCACCTAATCCTGAAAACAAGATTCCCGTTGGTTTGCTTGTCTTTAGTAGAATGTTTTTACTTAATGCAAACTATAAGCCTAAAAATTAGAAGATAAAAAAAAAGTAAAATAAAAAAATTTTCTGTATTATTTTCTTTCGCCTTCTTCATTTATTTCCTTGGGGTTTTTGAACATGAGTCAAGAAAGGGTAATTCATTCATTTCTATTATATTAAAAGTTCATTGCTGTTTAAATGTATAATAACCTTCCTTCATCAGCTCACACCTGAGCGTGAGCATTCCAATGAAAAAGTAAATCTTTCCAATATAAGTCCATTTCGATTGTTGTCCATGTTGAGTCGACGTAACGTATATAACAAAAAAAACTAGCCTCATGTTTACCTTTTTAAAAAAAAAAAATTACCTCAATAGTCACTCCAGAAGAGCCAAAATTTAATGATATAGTAACCGAAGAAACCAAACCAAAGCCTTATCAACCTTTTGGTTTCCAACCTATTCACGAAAATTACGCTGCTGAATTCAATAAGAAATATAAATCAATTCCATTTATCGATTTCCGTAAAGACGAAGAAAAAGACTCAAACCTTAGAAAGTTTTGGGAGCGAAAAAGACGGCATAAAGAAATCGATGATAATGCATCTTTTACAGCAAATTCAGATACGAATTATTCTCGTTTGGATTACATACCAGTGGGAACAAATATGGATATAGATGATGATGATGATGATGAAGTTAAATCTTTTAGAACCCAAGATATGTTGAATGAAGAGGAATATAATAATGTGGTGTTGGATAATGAAAAGATGATGGAATTAAAGAAAAAGATTGATGAGGAATTTGTAAGAGAAAGTTTATTTTCCAATAATCAAGCGCTACAAAATCAGGTACCACAATCACAAAAGCTGGAATCCAAAGAACTGCCAAGTCAGCCATTCTTAGATCAAGCAATTAAGGACGAAGCAATCAAAACTCAACCATTGCAAGATGAATATCAATTACCGGTGCTAAAAAGCCAAGGGTTAGAAATGACGATATACAGTCCTCAGGCCTTAGATGATAACGAAATGGACACTAGAGCGATGAAAGAGAAAATGGATAATTTCAACGAAGGAGTCGATTGGGGCGATGATGGTCAAGGTTTCTCTGACAATGAAAGTCAAGTAGAGGTAGAGGGGTAAAGTAATTTAAGCAAAAAGATTTAATTTGTTAAAATGTATTAATCTAATTGCATTAGTGACACAAGTGCCAATCAGTTTTCATCCGAACTTCAGCTTGCAGGCGAAGAAATCAATGTGTAAACAAACTTTATTATAGAAAAATGTGTATTTTTTTGTATTGACATCGATATATTTAGGGAATTGGCTCGTCATCTTGGATATCTTGGTCCGTCTAAACTGTTTAAAAATAAAATGGCGGTTGATGTCAAGGTTACTGTTGCAGATAAAACAATTAGACAAGCGTAAAGAAACTAAAAAAAAAGAAAAAAAAAAAGCAATTAAGATTGTCTGTTTTTAACTAACTTGTTACATAGTTCTGATAAGTTTTTCAGCCAACTCATTCGACAAATGAAAGCATATAAAAATAAAAGTACAACCGATCAGTCTAGTTTTACAGATCATGACATGATTTCATTCATGAAAAGGTATAAAAATGGAAAAATTATTCAAAAAAAGAAAAATAAGGCTTGAAAAAATATCTCATTTTTGTCTTTTTCTTTGATTTATTTAGACAACGCATAATAAGTGAAAAAACAACAGTAGAGCAACTGGCTTGCAAGTATTTATCAAGGGAACTGTATGATGAAATCTGTGTTTCTGCTCAGGATCAGAACATTTTGTATCCACAATTGTCTGCTAAGGCACAAGAACAATATGACGCATACTACTAAAAAAAAAAGGGGGGGGGGAGAGGAAGAATATATAGAAGGGGGCCTACATAGAACAAGAAGAATAAGAAGAATAAGAAGAAGAAGGGAGATTTGTAGGAGGAAAAGGATGTATATGTACAGAAATGAATTTTATTTATAAAGATATATATGTATATATATTTTTTTTTTTTTACAGTGACTTTATTTTTCTTAATAATGACGATAGTTTACCGGAAATTTGGCTTTGATGAAATAATTTTGAATTCCTCAGTTTATCTTTTAAACCTTTTGTGGTACTACTATGGCTACTGTTGCTATGACTACAGATACTTTTGTAACTATCATCACATAACTCGATTGCAAATTGTGATTCGTCCCAACGTTTTCGTTGTTTTTGTTGTTGTTGTTGTTGTTGTTGTTGTTGTTCTTCTGAATTCTTGTTGTTATTGTTATTGTTATTGTTATTAGTTGCTGATTGATTATTATTAGCTAGAGCGGATACATCTTCCGCATTTTCGCCGCATATTGTGTTACTTTTTTGTAATGGAAGAGATTTTGATGAAGAATTATAGCTTGATATAGATGAACACAATGAGGGTAAAGGATATGCTGAAGTATTGCTATGTGTACTTTGATGATGCTGATGATGACAAGGCATTTAATTATTTACAAATCAGAAAAAAATAAAATAAAATAATAAAAAATTATTATAATAAAAAAAAAGAGAGAAAGAGAAAAAGAAAAAAAGGAAAAAATATTTCATGTGGTGACATATTATATTTATAGGAGGAGGAGAAAGAATAATTATATACGCTCGGGAAAATATTCCAAGTGTTAGTACAGTATATAAATGGGAATAAGTCATAATTTATTTTTATCAACGTTATATTATTCATATACGATGTGGCTTGTTTTTTATTTTTTTACGTTTTGAAATAAGATAAATGATTAAAGATATTTTGTGCAATAGATTCGTTCTAGTCGTAAAATAATTTGATATATCAATTTACCTCTTTCACTCTTTTTCTTTTTTGTTTACAGAAAAAAAAAAAAAGGGGGGGAAATAACGAGTTTAGTAACTCCTAGCGTTGGGATCTGGATAATGCTTCCAACAAACAATGTATCTAGCCAATTAGAATAGATTTCGCGGGGAGTAGTGGTCCAAACTTCGTAATTCCGTAACAGCCCATTTTTTTTTTGCCATGCATACTCTTCAGTCTACACAACCAGAGGAAAAGTCTGCGTTTTTGTTTACTTTTTTTTCCAAAAGAGTAATCTATGTTACCCAGGGATAAAATCGCCTTATTGGGATTCAAAAATTTGTTTGTTTACCTTCCTTCATAAATAAATAAATAGAAAATAAATAGAAAATAAATAGAAAATAAATAGAAAATAAATAGAAAATATTCAGAAAACGTAGTTTATTTTTCAGAAGAAATGGCTACGTAAGCAAAAAAACGGCAAGTTGCTACGTCAGCAAAGACAGATCACAAAAAAAAAAAAAAAAACTCTAAGTCTTTCAGGCTAAGATCAGAAAGCACAAGGATTTGGCAGATATAATAGCAAGTAAAGCTATGAAAAAAAAAATTAGTACTTCATTCAGCTAATGAATTCAAAGAAATTACTCACATTTTATTCATTTTTTGACAAAGAATTAAGTGCTATATAAAAATATTATTCGTAAAGTATTTAAAATAATCAAGATTACTTACCTTCTTACTATTAATGAAAGACGCGTTGAATTTCTGTCATTAAAGAATAAATCAAATCAAACTACTTACAGTTTACAAAAAAGCAAAGTCTAGAGCGAAAGCATAGAAAGATGTTTATAATTTTGTCTTCAAAAATAAGTTTTTACGTAAAGGTTACCTTTTGAGACTAGAGCAGCGTTTAAAAGAGCTATAAAATTAAATAGTTAGACGTGTATTGCTCTACGCGAGTTAACGCTTTTATATATCTTTTCATCAACGTAAGCAGGTTTTTTACTCTTCGGTTGTCTCTATAACACGTCGTCTCTATAACACGTCGTCTCTATAACACGTCGTCTCTATAACATGATGTTCAGGAATCAAAATGAAGAATAAGTTTTTTTTTTCTAAGTCTTTTTTTTTTCAAAAATCAAATTTTTTCTCTCTCTCTTTCTTTTTGTCCAATAAAATTTGCCATTTTATCGTCGTACTCAATAAAAAGCCCAAAAAATACACTTTTGTCCATTTGCGCAACCTCATTGCAGCTTTGTTTTCCATTAAGCTGCACGATAAAGGTTTTGTCTTCCCTTGAGCAGCTTAATAAAGGTTTTGTATTCCCTTGAGCAGCTCAATAAAGGTTTTTGTATTCCCATTAACAGTTGTTTATTTTGAAATATCTGACGTATTTTTTTTCTTCCAATAAAAAGACTTAATTTTTGTAAAAAAAAAAAAATTACTCGGGGAATTTACTTTTTGGCTCAAAAATCAAGAAAAACTCTAATTTTTCCTCTGGTTGTGTAGTACATAAACCTAACTCTCCGTCAAATTTCTACAGTCGGAGTGAATAAAGATATGGATTTTTTATTTTTTAAAAATTATTCGAACTACATCGTTTAATTTCAAATGAATAAACTATATAATAAAATGTAGACTAAATTCATTGATATTTTAACACAAAGTAGCTTAAGAGTTTATTGATATAAAATAAAGTTTATTTTAAAAAAGGTTAATATTTTGTGTGCCCACCCTTCGCTTCAATTACTGCCTTCAATCTACTCGGCATTGACTCAACAAGAACTCTTGAATAATTGACATCAATTGTCGCCCATTCTTCAATGAGGACTCTCTTTAAGTCATTCTTGCTGTTAATGGAGTCTCTGCGTTTCGATATCAGGCTATCAAGCTTTGCCCAGATATTCTCAATTGGGTTGAGGTCTGGACTTTGTGCAGGCCAGAAATCAAATGGGTATATCTCCTATCTTGCCTTATACCAGGTGCTATAGCTGACGACATGGCAAGGAGCATTATCCTCCTGAAAGATAAACTTTCTATTGGTATCCTCTTCAAGTTTGCGGAGATACGGGATGAAACTGGAGGATAAAAGGTTAGCGTATCTTTCCTGGTAAACATTTTCATCTAAAATGACAAGAGGGCCGATACCACCAGCCCAAAAGCAACTCCAAATCATCACTGATCCCTTTCCAAACTTATGAGTTCCAATGATTTTGTCTTCCTGGTACCTCTCACCAACCCGTCTGATTACCTTAGCACCTCCATCATTACCTGTAACCGTGAATCGAGATTCATCTGACCAGATGACAGATGCCCACTTGTCAAACGACCAATCAACTCTTTTTTTACACCATTCGAGTCGCTTTTTCATATGTTTAGGTGTTAAACTTGGTTTGCGTGCTGGTGTGTAAATTCCAAACCCATTTTCTACCAAATATTTTTTGAGAGTTTGAATGCAGATATTGATACCTGTTTGAGCCAATAGTGCGTTATGAACCCGAAGTGGCTCAAAAGGAAAACTTTTCACACTTCGAACTATAGCTCTTGTGTCTCTATCAGAAACTTTTCTTGGTCTTCCAGTACTTTTTTTTTGGTATGGCAGTACCATTTTTCTTGATTCGCTCTATACAACCAAACACGGTTGAAGTATTGAGATTCATTTTTCGTGCAATGTCCACAATCTTACAATTACCGAACTCATATGCACCCGAGATCTGACCGTATTGGTAATCGGTGAGATCCTTATACTTTTGGTATTGTACGTTAGTGATGTCTTGCATTATTAAAGCGATCGTGTTTCGAAAAGTGATTCAAACTTAAAATAAAAGTAATAGACCCTTACAATAAAAAAACTGAACTTTCAAAAAATCCATATCTTTATTCACTCCGACTGTACTTTCAACTGAGTTTACAATTCTGGCAACTTTCATACAAATTTGGGAATATCATGTGACATTTTACGAGTCCTTGGCCCTCAGCTGAAATAAAAAGAGTATGTGGCAACTGTTTCTGATCCACTCCCTCTCTATTGATAGTCATATTTCTAAATTCAATTCGTCTTATAGTTTGATTAAAACTTAGAGAAAAATGAACCCTGGCTCGCGTCCATTCTTTCAAAGGAACGGGTGACGAATGAGTTGAAATAATAAAAGCATCAATATCACAAATTACAACAAGTTCACTTGTTGGAACGTCTGAAACATTAGACAATAGCTACTTCTACTGGTGCGCATAGTATTGTCCAAATCCTTAGTGATGGCTTTGATTTTGGTAAGAAGTGCTTCGTATATTGTATCGATATAGATTTGTTCAGAAAAGATACTCAATAGTAAGTTACTGCTTTATTTGGGTTTTATTTTTCAATAAATCACCGGTTAAACATATCTCTCTTTTTTTTTTTTTTTTTTTTTTTTTTTATTCATCGAAAAGTCTGGTTACATCCATATTATTCTGCAAGTGATGCGTACCTTCACCATCATCAGAACTGGCTACTGAACTACTGTATCCAATACTAGCAATTATCAGAAGCATTTGCCTATCCACACAGAGTGGTCACTTCTTTTGACACAGCTTGGCAAAAATATTCAGCTGCCCCATTCTGGCCAGCCAACTTTGGTTTTTCTGTGCGGTTTCTACTTGACCAGAAGAGTTGATAATCTTCACAGTCTTTTTTTTTTTTTTTTTTTTTTTAGCGTAAGGCTTTTATTATTTTCCATGTATCGCTATTGAGTTTTTCTCTGTTTTTTGGTTTTGGGGTTACAATTAATTTACCATACGCGCACCATTTTCGAATGCACCTTTTTTTTTTCACTCGCTGACAGCCACCTCACCATTAATATGTTTTGGAAGAAATGCCCTTTCTAATAAATACATACAACCTGCACACTAAAAAAAAAAGGGAGCATTTGCTATTGAGATTGATTAGACATTGAATCACTTCTTCTTTGTAATAAAATTATTAGAGTATGGATATGACATATCACTGACAGCATGCATTATGCATGTTTCAAAGCTATTTAGTTCTTGAATCAATCTCTTGTCTAGATAGGGTACGTGATAAAGGAAGAAATTAAGATGGTAGCAGCTTGATTGTTTTTTTTTTCTTTCTTGAAGTATTTTACTTGAACTTTGTTGTATCATCTCCAAAATGAACAACGTATTCTTGATCGTGGACAGCCCCAACTTCTTTTTTTTTTCTATTCGATGCACCTGTATAAATCATGTAAACAGAATACAGAATTACTGAATAATCCAGTTTGAGGAGGTAGAAAATACGAGGGGGTAATTGGTTAAAAATACTATGACGGTTTGTAACACATGCGTACTCCAGTGACGATTTGTCTTGTGAAGAAAAAAGATACTTATTTCGGAAAAACTAAACTGTTTAAATTTATTCCGGAACGTTTTATCGTATGATCATTAGTGAGAGAAAGGCTAATAAATATCGAATGGGTTAATTATATAGTAGATTTTGTCCAAAAAAAAAAACAGGAACCAAATTTGCGCGTTTTTAAATAATTAACAAAACTGACACACAGTGAAGTGCATGTAATACTTTTTCTTTTTGTTTTTTTTTAAATGAATAAACCAGTTTCAAGGGATGAAGACGATTCAACTTATGCCATGGGACTCATGACCTGTAATATTTTACCAGGTGCAAAGGCACGTGAATATATAGTACGATCGTCTACAGGTTCAATAGGTCTCATTGATGTACTGTTATGGATTACGATATTCTATTTACTTTGGGTAAATATAACAGCGCATATTAAGCAGTTAAAATAGCAGTTCAGTTTATTCAGTTATTTAGTTAGTATTTTCATTTTAAATATTCATTTTGTTTATTACTTGTTTGGTTATTTTTAAAACGAAAATCAGTTCGTCAAGGTAATATACAGATAAAAGAATAAAAAAAAAGACTCTTTTTTTTTTTTAAGAAAAAAAAATGTATAGAAAGTATATTAGCGATAAGAGATGTAGGTGTACAAGTCAAGACAGTATATTGGGGTGGATCCTCAGTATCTAGATTTATTAATCGATTAAAAATTGAGGATATCATTATAAATGAAGGGATCAGTTTCTGGCAAATCAAATCCTACATGGCAATATTAGTAAAAGGTGAAGATAAAATGGTAGTCGTGTTTGAGGTAAAATAAGACTTTTTTGTTTTTTGTTTTCTGTATAACATGTTAAACTTTTTCTCTCCCTCTCCCTACTTAGAATACATTACCAAAGTTACGACCTATTTTACTTCGAGTTTATAACGGCACGAGAGCAATTATATTCTCTCAAAGACCTAATTTAAATACTGAATCTTTTTACTCGAATGAAGAGCAACAACAACAACAACAAGAAGAAGAAGAACAATAAAAAAAAAAAAAGAGCAGTAGTAGATATAAATTTTATAATAAACATTTTACGAGTACCCGACTGACAAATCGTTTAATGCAACACATACAGCTGCTTTATGATGACCGTTGTATTGTCTTATTGTCTCTCCATTTTGAAGTTCCCATAACCTTGCAACATGATCGGATGAAGCTATATTTTAAAAAAAGTTTGGTTTAAATTAAACCATTATTTCTGGGGAGGGTTTTTTTTTTACCTGTTACTAAATAAGCAGAATCTGCAGAAAATGCACAATCCCAAACCCATCTTTGATGTCCATGTAAAGTCAGTAATAATTCAAAATTATTTTCCGTATTCCAAATCTTGGCCGTATTATCTGCAGAACAAGTAGCTAATAGCCTTAAAAGAAAAAAAAAAAAGAAAGATTAATATTCAAACCATAAATATATATATATATATATCATAATTTACTTTGTATCAGGACTCAACATGACTCTTAAGATATAATTATTATGTGCCTGAAATTGATGAATAGGTTCTACTTCATTTGAATCGGACCCATTGGATAATTTCCAGACATAACAATTACCCTTATTATTTACTGCAATCAACATCGAACCATCCGAAGCCACAGTGACAGATCGCATGGGCACACCTTCTTCAGGTACTAACTCATGTGTACATGAATGAGCTGTAAGGTCCCAAATCTTTACTGCCCCGTTTTGATCGCAAGTAATTAATTCACCTTGATTTGCATGCATCACGGCGTCTGTGATAGGTGCTCCATTATCAAAATTTCGTGTCAAGACTGGGTTTCGACCAGATCGTGTATCCCAAATCTTTAAATGTCCATCCTCGCTCGCTGTAAACATCCATCGTCCTTCTCCGTGAAATCCAGTGGCGATTACGTTACCTGTATGTTCTCCAAATACAATAAACTATTTTTTTTTTTTTTTTTAGTACATTGTCAATTTTTTTATTTATATATATATATATATTTACAGGACTATCATAATTACTGGCGATATCATAAAGTCGAACAGAATGGTTTCCTATATAAAACAATATAAGTCCCCTCCTTTTTTTTTTTTTTTTTGGCGAGTATCATGATTTATAAATCCAAACCTGTTGCTGCTAAAATTGTTTTATCTGGAGAAATACAAAGACGATTCACTTGCTACAAAAAAATAAAAAAAAAATAAGATGCCATCCGGGTTAAAACGCAATCAAAAGGTACCTACTGAGTCGGGATGTTTAATCGTTTTGGAACAGATACCACTAAGTGCTTCCCAAAAACGAATAGTGTTATCATAACCAGCAGTAACTAGTATGACTGAATGACTATCATTTTGAAGAGATTGTTGATACTGTTGCGACTGAGCATAATACTGCTCTTGTTGTTGTTGGTTTTGCTGCTGGTTTTGTTGTTGTTGGTTTTGTTGTTGCTGCTGCTGCTGCTGTTGTTGTTGTTGTTGTTGTTGACGCTGCTGTTGTTGCTGTTCTTGATTCGGTTCCTGTTGCTCTTCTGACATGTTCAACGTGTACAGAGTAAAAAAAAAAAAAAAAAGAGGAATGAATAAACAACTATGTGTATACAAAACACACACACACACACACACATACACAAATAGAATATATATAAAACGCACACGTCGCAACAGTCACAAACACAAATTTCTTTATTTTAACCATTACTACACACTACTGATATGTAAATATACTTAATCAATTTGAATATAGATACTAGCATAACTAACACTACTATCTTGGTAGTTCTCACAGTGACTACTTTGATCATACTTGATGCATTGGATCTTTTTGTTTGACAATTCAGTCTTCTTAGACAAGGATTCAAGAGCAGCTAATAAGACAGCAATAGGATGTCTACCACAAATCGTGTTCTTTGTCTTTGAGAGATAAGATTGGAAATCATGAAAGCTTGATTTCAAACTATCGATACCCTTATGATCCAAGTCCTTGATGGATTCATAAATAGGGCGCGTAATTTGATTCTCGTGGAATTTACTGAGTTGAACAGGATAATTGTCATCATCTGTCTTTGTATAATAAGTGTATCTGAAGCGAGATCCCCTATTTCAAGTTAACACACACACACACACACACACAAACACACTTTATATATATATACAATTAAATTTCCTTACCAGTGACAGAAATCAGAAGAGATGATAAACAAGTTTTCCTCATCTTGTAAATATTTTGAAAATAATTCACCATACATTTCTTCCTTTTTTTCACCAATTGAACCAACAAGAATTGGAACAATCTTGACTTGATCAATTTTACTACAGATAAAACCAATTTTAGTTGAAAATAAACAAAAGAATAGAATTTTTTTTGCTTACTCTTCAAAGATTTTAAAGGTAAAAGGTAAATGCATTTCAATACTATGCTCTTCTTCATCCACGGATTGCTTCATCCAATCAAATTTGCCGGTTTCATAAAGTTCGTTTAATACTTGTTTATCTAACGTAAGATTGCCTAATGGTGTTTCATACGTATCACATTTTGATAAACAACATCCATCAAAATACTGATGATGAGATGGACCTAATAAAAAGACTCGCTTGCTAAATGATAAATTGATTAATTTTTTGCATGATATAAAAAAAAAACACGTTACGCAAAAAAAAAAAAAAAAAAAAAAATATACTTTACATTTTAGAAGTATCAATACACTTGTAAGCAAAAGCAGCAGTAGGACCACTATAATTCAACCCTGCGTGTCTATCATGTTTTCATGTGAATAAAAGATATAATTAAATAGAAAGAGAACTTACGGTGCAATAATGGCTCTTGTACCCTTAATAGGAAAAGAGTATTCTTTCGCAGCTTTTTCAAACCATGAATCAAGTTGTTTATTCAATTGGTTTTCTAAAAGAAAGAAAGAGTAAACTGTTTTAGTTTCTAGAAGAAGAAGAAAGAAGAAAAAAAGTAGAGATGAGTTTTACTTACTGTTGTCTATATACCAAGAATTAGCATGAGTAGCTTTTCTTATCATTTTTTTATTGATATATTATTGTGAAAAAAAAAAGAAATAAAAAAAAAAAAAAAAAAAAAAAAAAAAAATGTTGGCATAAGTTTATTCAATATTTTTGAGTCAGATGACAACATACTTTTTTTTTTTTTCGCTTTTCTTTCACTTTTTAATTACATAATGAGTTATGATAGCAGACGAGGTAAACTTTATTAAATGAATACATAAATCTCTCACTGATACCATAATAAACAGAATCTATCAGTATCTACCATGATCTTTCACTCATTCAAGTCCATCAAGCTGGTAAATGATAAGCATATGACTTTATACATTTATTTAATCATAATAATAAAAAAAAAAGGTAATCAATTTGTAAATTATGATTATTTGGATACTGAGCAACATGATGAATACTCGAATGCTTGGTTAAAGAATCAGGGATATCGTCAGTTTCCAAATGAATATACGAATGAGTATACAGAGAAATGGTTAGAGTATGCGTCTTTATCGAATAAAAAGAACATGCGCGTCCAATACACTAGTACTGAATTTTTTGATATATTGAATTCAATGGGAGAAGAGCCGGTACCCTCCAATGATATATTAAATAAATTGGAACAAATGTATCATCTTGGTGGTGCACTCAAGACAGTTTATCAACCTATTCGAAATCCAATTAATCCACTCGATAACATCGTTGAAGGATTTTCACCTGGAATTCCTATTACTACTAAGGTTCAATTATGTGCAAGATGCAAAGCCCAAATCATGTCAGAATGATCAATATTCGTGACCTTTTTGCGCTTATTAAAAAATGATATCTAAACAAATAAAAAACTTTCAAAAAGGTTCCTCTCTCCTTTTCTTACTAAAAAAAATAATAACTTGACGAGTACACAATGTCATCAGAGGTACCAGGAGTAGAACATAGAGATACACAGTATTTTGGATACTATGCCATGCTTCAACATCAGGTAAAAAAAAAGGAATAAAAGAAAAAAAAACACGAGTTTTTTTTTTTAACGTTTTTTTTTTTTTGACATTAGCAAAATATGTTACAAGATAACGTACGTACTTCAACCTACCGTTCTTCTATCCTTTTAAACGGCCCTAAATCCTTTAAAGATAAATTGGTGATGGACGTAGGAGCCGGTTCAGGTATTCTTTCCTATTTCGCAGTTCAAGCAGGTGCCAAGAAAGTATATGCTGTCGAAGCTTCGGGTATGGCAAAAAAGATGAAGAAATTAGTGGCTGCTGCAAATGAAGGCAAAAATGCCTTTTTAAAGGATAAAATTGAAGTTGTCAATGGTATATAAAAAAAAAAAAAAAATACATATATACATACCATAAAAAACCCCCTGTCAGATAAGAAGTAGTAGACTAATAATTTTTAAAATAGCCAAGATTGAAGACCCCGATTTACCTATCCCTAAAGTAGATACAATCATTTCTGAACCTATTGGTGTACTTTTATTTCATGAAAGAATGGTAAAAAAAACACACAAGGTTATAGAAAAGAGAAAGAGAGATTAATCTTCTTTATATAGTTGGAAAGTTATATTTATGCTAGAGATCATTATTTAAAGCCTGGAGGAGCTCTTTATCCTTCCAAGGGTAACATTTTCCTTGCCCCTTTTACAGATGCTACATTATGGAGTGAAACAATGGGAAAAGCAAGATTCTGGTAAACTTAAAAAAAAAAAAAAAGTTGTTTGCATGAAATGATCATCTTTTTCTTAACCCTTTTTTTTTTTTATTTTGTAACGTAAGGGAGCAACAATCATTTTATGGTATTGACTTGACATCATTATATAAAGATGCTCGTGACGAAATGTTTGGTATGCCAGTCGTAGGCCATTTTGATCCACGTAACTTGATTACAACACCTACTGCATTTGACGCATTCCCTGTTGACTTCTCAACCGTGACAGTAAAGGAATTACAAGATATCTCTATCCCATTCAACTGGACAGCGCAATATACTGGATTAATGCACGGTATTGCAGGTTGGTTTGATCTTGTCTTTGCTCCACCTCCTTATGATCAACCTAACCCTGAGGACCTTGGTACCACTGTCGAGATGTCCACGAGCCCTTCTGCCGAACGCACACATTGGCAACAAGTCCGATTCTTATTCAAGGAACCTTTAGCTGTGAACGCAAACCAACATATTCGTGGCTGGATGCGTTGTATTGTGAACGATATGCGTAGTTACACAATTTATATTGAAGTGACAGCCACTGACAATCAAGAACTGAGCGACCCTGCCAAGGCAGATAAAGACGAGAAATTCTCTGAGCCCAGGGACGATAGACCAAATGTGCGTCGTGGCATTTGGGAATTACATGAACAAACTTATAATTATAATTATACGCCGGGTATGGTGCCTGATTATAAGCCTGAATATGCTTGTCTTTATGAACCCGAAACACGTTTAGATAACTCTATTTATTCTCAAACTTTAGATTTGGAAGCAATGAATGTGATGGACGATTATGAAGATTTTGTAAATTAGTTTTAAAAAGAATATATAAAAAAAAAAAAAAAAAATTGCATATAGTATATTTTATTTTATTATTAAAGTTGTTTATGAGTTTTATTATGATGAGAAGGAACTTTATCACTGTACTCGTATTCATGTACAGGCGTATTCCGTCCACTGCTTGCAGTTGTACTAGGTCCTGCTTCTTCTGTGCTGGAATAATGATAATTTCTTTGATCCGTCATATCATCCATCTCGACTAGATTATTTGGTATAGCTCTCACCGGTTTTTTCTGTTCAAAATTCGTGCCATCTAAAACCTTTAGTATATTATTATTTTGCGCATAGTTAAATATCACAGGTTCTTCTAATATATGCGATACACCTTTAATCGCTATATTCTTGTCTTTTCGAGACATCATCAATTGACGTAAATTATGTTTTAACCCCTTCTTTCGACCTGCTATCGTTTCTGTATTCAAGCTTAAATCAATCGGACCTGCACGTGTGACATGTTCATCCATCTGAACTTCTCCACCGCTTGTAGCAGATAAGGTATCATCATCATCATCCTCTTCTTCGGAACGTATCTTTGCATCATCAATCATTTGTTGTAATCGTGCATGTTCTTCATCCATTGGCAAGTACCCATAAGCACGTTCTCCCATTTCTGCCCAATCCGTTCCAATAATCTCATCCTCATCTTTCAAACGTAAAGTAAGTGAAGGTATCTTATTCAACACGATCAAGATCAGATAAGTGACTACAAACGACCAAGCAGAGACACTCGCAATCGCTGCTAACTGAATCGGTACCTGCATCCAATTTCCATCTAACCAGCCACCCATGGGTATATCTTCAAGTGGTGTGCCTTCTGGATAGCCTAAGGCAATCACCCATTGTTCTGCAAAGATACCCGTCAAGATTAATCCCACCAGTCCTCCAATATAATGTACGGCAAATACATCTAGTGCGTCGTCAAAACCAAGTCGATGCTTGTAACGGAGAATGATGTTACAAAAGATAGAGCCAAGTGCGCCAAAGGCAAGTGAACTGCTTTGAGAGACAAGGCCTGAACCGGGTGTGATGGTGGCGAGTCCGGCTACGGCACCTGTACAAAGTCCAATGATACTCCATTTACGTGTGTGTTGGTAGTCCATGAGGACCCAGACAATACCCGCTGTACAGCCTGAAAGATGTGTATTCACTAATGAATGAACACTACGTGCGTTTGCTGCTAATGCACTTCCGGCATTAAAACAAAACCAACCTTTTTTTTTTTATTGGGTGTTAATTCACTTTTTTTTTTTTTTGTTTGATTTTTTTTTTTTTTTTTTTGACTTACCAAACCACATTAAAGCTAAACCTAAAAAGACAAAAGAGACATTATGTGGTGTATTGACATTTTCATGATAATCTCTACGTTTTCCTACAACCATTGCATACGCAACTATATATGAAAAAGAATTAATTAGTAAATTATACAATCAATTTTTTTTTTTTTCAAAAGGATTTATTACCGGCTGCTAATCCACTGGAGATATGAACAGGAGTTCCACTATATTTAAAAAAAAAAAAAAAAAATACCAAAATTTAATCCGATTGTACTGTAATACAAAGAACAAAAGAAATCATTTACCCAGCAAAATCCATTGCACCTAGTTGAGTCAACCATCCATTTTTTGACCAGACCCATGAAGTAATCACATCTTTTTTTAAAAAAAAAAAAAAAAAAATTCAAATATGAATATAAATATACGCTTATTTTATATATATATATATATATATTACCATAAACAAGTGTTGTCCATATAAAAATAAATAAAATGGCAGGACCCAACTAAAAAAAAAAAATGTTTGTAAGTGACAGGTACGTTATACAAAGAGAAAAAAAAAAAAAAAAACTTACAGACATGCGTTCCGCGGCGGAACCAAATGCAAGTGCTACTCTTGATAAGAATTACTAAAAAAGGATCAATTTTTTTTTTTTTTTTTTGATAACTTACCTGGTGTAATCGCAGCAAACATACATTGAAATAACATGAAAGCAGATGCAGGTATTGTTTGTTCTGCATATTGTGGTGCTCTACCCACTCCTCTTAATAAAAAATGTGCTATACAGAAGATTTTAGTATATGAAAAAAAAAAAAAAAAATTACTTTTTATCATTTATTACCTGAATCTCCAATGAATGCATTTCCCGTTTCGGAAAAGGTAAGTGAATATCCAATTAAATACCACTGAAATAGATGTGTCAAAAAAAAAAAGATTATCATTTAACTTTTTTTTTTTTTTTTTTTTACCTGAAAAGAAACGACTGCAACGGATAGAATTGTTAAATACATGAGGGATAATGCGTTCTTTGCTCTCGCTAGACCTGCATAAAAGAAACCGAGTGCAGGTGACTTTTTTTTTAAAAAGTGTCAAAAATGATGTGTGTCATAACAAAAAAAAAAAATTTTTTTTTCTCTAAAATTACCATTAAAAACACAAGAGCAGCACAAAGCATGACCCAGCCTGTGTCACCGGTATTAATTGTATATTCTACTTCTGTATTAATCAGTGATGAATTTGTAGACATTTCAGAAAGATGTAAATATTTATAAAAAAAAAAAAAAAAAAAAAAAAAAAAAAAAAGGTGTTTTTGATTCCGAGAAAGAAGGTTTTTTTTTTTTTATCTTTTATAAAAAGATAAGACGGAGTTAATGTATATACCATCATCCGTCATGCAATAAGATTTGAATAAAAGAGAAGAGAATGATTTAATCCAATGATATTTAAGCCGATTTACTTTTTGGGCTCCCGTATTGATATATGTATTTCCGCTACTTAATAATAAGTTGATTGTGTCAACTGTTTTATGTAGGGTATTTAAACAAAAAAAAAAAAACTTGATCAATTGCAAATTAAATTGGGAGTGGGTATTCATCGTAGTCATACTCGTAGTCGTATGTAGTCGTAGTCGTAGTCACAATCGTAGTCGCTTTTTCGATTGTTTAAATAAAAAAGAATGTCTAGTGAAGATATGGAATTTTATTTCTTTTTTTTTTTTTTTTTTTTTTTTTTTTTTATATTGAGATATGGATCTCATTTCGCTAAACGTATTATTAGCTAAGTTTTTATTCACAAGATGCATTTACTCTATATACCATGGAAACCTGGTTCTGATCTAATGTGTAAGCTGTTATTCAATGTTGAGGCTACACAATAACTGTTTGCTGGTGGAATGTCTGGTAACCTATGCGTATTAAAAGCCAGTAAATTTATAATAGACAAGTATACTAAGTACCTAACAATGATTGCATAACCAAGTTCACAACTGAGGGATCATTGATTAGCAGCTTACAGATTAGATCAGAACCAGGTTTCCATGGTATGTAGAGTAAATGCATCTTGTGAATAAAAACTTAGCTAATAATACGTTTAGCGAAATGAGATCCATATGTATCTCAATACAAAAAAAAAAAAAAAAAGAAATAAAATTCCATATCTTCACTAGACATTCTTTTTTATTTTAAACAATCGAAAAAGCGACTACGATTGTGACTACGACTACAACTACGACTACGACTACTACGACTACGACTATGACTATGACTATGACTACGATGAATACCCACTCCTAATTTAATTTGCAATTGATCAAGTTTTTTTTTTGTTTACCCTACGTAAAACAGTTGACACAATCAACTTATTAAGTAGCAAATTGAGGCTCAAAAAAGTGGCCAATTGACGGCGGAAATACAGTATACCCGAAAACGACGACAACTTGTGAATCCATTTAAACAATCAAGAGAAACTAAAAAGAAAAAAAAAAAAAAAAAAAAAAACAAGAGGCGCTTTTAAAATAATTTAGACTTATTGATCTGCAAAAAGAAAAAAAAAAATGGCAGAAAGAGAGAGAGAAAGGGAAAGAGAAAGAGAAATAGGTCTCTTTTTTTTTTTACACATATTTTATTAATCTAAAACAATCATATGGATTTAAATGATTTACCTTTTGGTCTACATGACACAAAAAACGATTCAAGTAAAAAAAAAAAGATAGACATTCGCCTGTCAATTAAATTAAAAAAAAAAAAAAAAAAAAAAAAAAAACGCTGTTTTAAAAAAAAATGAGTTACAAGTTGTGTCTGAATCCTCACGTTTTTACCCTAAGTAATTCTATAAAAACTATTGAAAAGTTTTTCTGTAATTAACTGATTCCCATTTATATATAAATCAAAGCGCGAATTTTTTTTTTTATTTATAAAAGTAATGAAAAAGGAGGGATTCGAGAACTATCTTTTTAACCATGCTTTTCAATTGAGTATATTTAGAACTATCAAAGCTTTTTTTTTTTTTTGCAGAAAAAAAAAAAAAGACTTGTATTTATCTAAACTACTTTAAAATGGTATGGTTCGGTTATTAGAAGATTTTTTGTTTTATGGAAGCAGCAGAAAAAAACTTAATCCCAGAATGAAATATTAAAAAAAAAACATCGTGCATTCACTATAGACAGGAAACTTGTGTACAGTAATTTGGCTGAAGAAGTAATTTACTGTTTTTATCAAGAGAGGCGCTGTAAACATTACATACACATGTACTTGCGGGGGGGGGGAGGGTTTTTTTAAGCAATTACCTTTTTTTTTTTTTCTTCTTCTTGGGAATAGAGAGAAATCAGTCTGCAAGTGTGTTGTCTAAGTGTATGCGATATATATATATATATATACATTTATATAAAATATTTAATTTTTCAAAAAATGGGTAATTTTTATAGTCACATTCCATGATAAAATGATTTTTAATGAATTAATTATATTATTAACTTATATTGGAGTTTATAATAAGATACATATCAAAAAAAAAAAAAAAAAAAAAAAAAATCTTGTTGTTGTAACGCGTGCTTTAAATAAAGGTTTCTTTAATACCTTGAGTAATATCGTTTTTAGCTGTATAATAAGCTGAGTAAATTGTCAGAATTTTCATGCTATATTATATGAAAAAAAAAAAAAAAAAGCTTAAAAGTAAAATAAAATTTCAGGTAGGTTTTTTATTATATAAATTCTTTGAGGACAGTAAAGAGATTGGAATATCATCATCGTCATCAGTAGTATCATCATCAAGCTGCAATCTTTCCTTGACCTTCTCTTTATACTTGTCTGCAGCGGTTTGATAATCCATATCCGACGTATAATCTGTATTTAATTTAGCAATCGGGACTAAATCTTCATCATCTTCATCGTCGTTATCACTTAATAAAGAAGAGGGTTTACTGATAGGTGATTGTAAATAGCCAAGAGGTATATTATCATCATCACTACTACTACTACTACTACTACTGCTATTATCATCATTTCTAATGGGCGGCCAACGAGGATGTCTTGAAAAGACAGTTGGGGTGAGGGGAGATCTTAATTGCTGTTGTTGTACTTTAGGTAAAGTATTATTTAAAGATCTCGATCTTGATAAATCTTTTCTTTTAGGTAATGGCTTTGTATGAGCCTGATTGATCGAATCTTGTTGTAACTTTGCAACCTTTTGAAGGTCATGAGCCGAAGAAAATTTTCGCATGGTAGGTTTATGTTGAAAAGGAATAGGAGGTACGGGTGGTGGATTATTGGAAGAGTAGGTTGGAGATAATAAAGGTAATGAATCGACCAGCGATGAAGTGGGTGAGTTTATTTCTCTTTGACAAAGTTTATTTAAAGCAGATTCTCTTTCTTCCATGAGTCTAATGTGAGCTGAAGGATCTCTTCCTACTGATTTGGATCTTGGTCTTTGCTGGAATTGAGGAGAGAGTATTGGGTTTCTTGTATCGGACATGCTTGTTTTAGGTAACCTTTCTATATTATTGTGAGGAGATAATATAGAATGAAGTGGTACAGAATAGGATGGTGATGTGGGAACTATCACTTGTACTGGTCCTGGTTTATTCTTTCTGAATAAACCAAATAATGGTTTTGGTTTTCTTGGTCTATTATTTAGTGAGTTATTATCTGACATTTGTATATATGTTAATAGAGAAAAGTGTGTATAAAAAAAGTGTGTAAAAAAAAGTGTGTAAAAAATAAAATAAAGAGAGAAAAAGAAGAAAAGGATCAAGTATAAATGAAATAACTTAAATAGTAATACTAATAAACTAATGAGAAGGGTGATACAAGTAAATCATTGGCCCTCTATCCCCTTTTTTTCTTTTTCAATTATTAACAATTATTATATTACATTATATAGAATTCAAAACTGACGCTATTTGTTTACACGTGTTTCTGTTATGATGCATTCAATTTCTTGTTGCTTAAAAAAAAGGGATTAAAAAAAAAAAAAAAAAAAAAAAAAAATTTAAGGCTGGAGAGAGTCATATTCCTGAATAAGTATTTAGAGTCATGCAGAACCACGAGTTCTTTCCTGTCTTTCTCTCTTTATTTTTTTTCTTTTTTTTTTTTTTTTTTTTTTCTTTTTACATTTAAAAACCATAAGAGATGGGAAATGCTTATCTTCCTTATGAATTTGTACATTGCTCTTCTTTTGACGAAGGTTATAGTCCCGAACAATTAGCTAAAAGTAGTCGGGGTAATCAAGTAGAGACTTTACAAGTAAAGTGTAAAGGTTGGCAAACACCAAAGTACGTAAGAGTTTTTTTTTTTTTTTTTTTTGTATGTGTATTTAACAACCATTTAAAAAAAAAGGTGCCCTGAATATCCTCAAGATTTAATTATACATTTATTATCAGGCACTGCTCGTATCTCTAAAGTAGAAATACTTTCTCACCATTTTAAAATAGCCACTAAAATTGATGTATATATTGGCTTACTAAAAGACGCACAAGATGTATTAGATGATATAGCACCTGATACTCCACCTAGTGATGATGAAGATAATATGCTTATTGAGTTTACGAGGCTAGGGTTAGTTTTATATATATATATATGTATACATAAAAACTTATATATTTTTTTTTTCTAGTTATGTTTGTTTTGATAATAATGTACGCGCACAATTTCGAGCTCGGGAACGTAAATCAATAAAAATTAACGCAGACGGGGAGTACGTTCGTCTAGTGATACGTAACTGTCATAAGAATCGTTTAAATATATTTAATCAAGTAAACTTATATTTATAGAAATTGCTGCTGTAAAAAAAAATATATATATTTAACTTTTTTATTTATTTATTTAGGTTGGCGTATTATTAATAAATGTTTTAGGTCAACCATTACATCTTTTAGATAAAAGTACGATTTGTTCTTCTGCTCAGGTATATTAACATTTTTTTTTTTTTTTTTTTTAAACGGTTCCCCTTTTTTTTTTATATATATATTAAACTAAAACTCCCCTTTTATGACTCCTGTAGAATCATGTATTGCGTCACCCATTTGACGATAACAGTATGCTTAGTTCATCTACAAGAAGAACAAGTGTCTCAAGTAATCAAAGCTCCGTCAATCGATTATCACCCTCGAACCCATTTGAAATCGAATTAAGTCAATGGGCTTCAGCTCTATACCATGCAGAAGAAGACGCTGTCAAAGTCGAATCCTATCAACATGCTAAAACCTATCATAATCTTCGTGAAAAAATGGAGAAATTCACAAAGATCTTGTCTGATTTAGAAATTGGAAAAAGACATGCTGTTGATACAAAAGATTATGATGAAGCAGAAAAAATCAAGGTTAGTATTTTAAAACTTTGTTCATTTTCATCATGTAAACTAAAAAAACTTTATATATTACATATAGGATGATATTAAAGAAATCAAACAAGCTGCACAAATGATGTTAAAGCATGAACGTATTCAAATCACATCCGATGGAAATGTTATACCTTTAGAGACTTCTATACATCATATCCAATTAGATCCTTCCCAATCTGATATACCCAATCCACAACAAATGCTCGAAGATACAATTATTGGGTCTGAAAAGACAAACGATAATTGGAATTTACCCACCATACCCTATGTACAGCATGAATATAATCAACATGAAAATATACCCATTACAATTGAAGAAGAACAAGAAGAAGAAGAAGAAGAACAACAACAACAACAACAACAACAAGAGTATATCGATCCAGAAAGTATACCCGAACCAATTATGGATGAAGAAAGAGGTCCTTATACTTTAGCCATACAAGTATTTGGAGAAAATATCGTTGCCTGTGTACTAAGTATCAAGGCCAAATGTAGAGGAAGAGGTCTTGGCATGATCGAACAACGTATTGAAACCCTACAAAATTTAGCAAGAAATAATCAATTGGATGAATTATGTTCCATGATCTATTTTGATAAAAACAGAAAGAACCAAGCATTTGATTATAACGATGACGATGACGAAGATGAAGACGAAGACGACGACGACGAGATGATACTTGATTCAATCACACGATCTATTTCTGATTTCATCAATGCAACACTCATGATGATCCAAGAAGCCGTGATGGATTCAAGAGAACCTATTGTCACTTTAGCCATCTCCACTTGGCATCTATTAAACGATTTCTGTAGAGAGACCCATGTGGATGCTAGATGGGTCATTGAATGGATTGAACGTACCTTTTCGGGTCTCTTGAAACGTACAGGTGATACAAATATCAAGATTAAAAGTGCAGCAACAGTACTTATTCTTGTCTTAGTTCAGTCCTATTCAATTCACCCATTCTCATTAATGCCCCTCTATATTTGTAAACCGGAACGATTGATTCATAATTACAAGGAAGCTAAATCTCGCGTTGAATTAGTTGAAGCTACCGTCATGAAATTAGGTGTAGAGGGTATACCTAACAACAACAACAACAACAACAACAACAAAAAGTCAACTAGCACCAAATGTAAAGTTTTAGTCCCACTTCAGGATTTAATGGCGTTTGTCGTTGCTTATTTAAATCATGGTCATGATGAAGTAAGACAAGCTGCGGTCAAACTTGTTGTTACTATTTCAGATCAAATTGGGTTTAATATCGTCAGTTCATATATTGATGAAACCTTGAGACTTTCTCTAGCAGAGGTAAAAAAAGAAAGAACTTTTGTAATATGAATTTTACTAATTTACTTTTTTATATATATATATATATATAGACTGTTCAGAAATTGGTAGATAAAGATTCTTTCCATACACCTGCACCTATTCTTAAAACCAAATTGAAAAATACGATACCAACTACAAAAGAAACCATATCCGAACTTCGTGCAGCTGCAGTTCAACCCGAAAGAAAGACGAAATCAAGTAATCGAAGTGTAAAACAAAATAGTACAGAAAAAAGAACCACGACAACTAGTACCAAACGAACAACAAATAGTAAAGTATCAACAACGAACAAATCAAGTACAAGAACTGGTGGTACAAATTCGGCTCGTAATAGTAAACCTATAAAAGAGAAAGCTTCGGAAGTAGAAGCTGTCATCAATGAGAATAGCGTTTGTATCTTTTGTGATGAAGTTAACCCAGAGTTCAATGAAGATACCCTCATCAAGCATTATTATAATACCTGTCCAGTTTTAACGAATTGTCCCATGTGTCAAATCGTAAGTATATATATATATATTTAGGTTGAACTTTTTTTTTTTTAAAAAAAAATATACATTTATATGATAGATTACGGAAATATCCACATTAAATGAACACATGTTACTTGACTGTGAAAGACTTCATTTGATTAAAGAGTGTACAAGATGCAGACAAGCTATACCTGTTGAACAATGGTTACAACATACATTAAAGCAAGGTTGCTTTATTAAAAAAGGTAAAGGTCTAAACAAAAAAAAAAAAATCCTTTTAGATAAAAAAAAAAAAAACTCATTTGCTTTTTTTTTTTATTAGGTGATGATGATGTACGATGTCCTTTATGTTTAGTTCATATCGAACCACCCAACGATTCTGGTTGGAAAACACATTTAATGACAGGTGATGGATGTATGAAATTAAAAAGATCAAGAGCACCTAACCATCCAAACAAAAAGAAATTGACATCTAATAAGAAAATTTAAAAAAAAAATATATATATATCTTTTATTTATCACAAAATATATAAAAAATAAAAAAATAAAAAAAATTTTTTTTCGAGAGGTCTCTCTCACTTTGATCACTTGTTTATCTCACACCATGTTTTAATATCGAAATAATTGATACACTTGACTTTGAATATCTTCAGATGTTTGGTATAACTGTCTATGATGGAAAAGAAATATATTTCAGTTAATATATATTAGTAATAAAGCTGTATTCTCTCTTTTTGACTTGGTAATTTACATAATAAAAAATCATTGAAAAGGATAAAAACGCCAGAGAGTAAAAATTAATGATATACGAAGTTGGAGATGATTTATAACATTTAACATCAAAAACCTAAATAAATATGAGTTAGTTCAAAAAAAAAACCCGAAGCTAATTTTTTTTTTTTTACCGGTAACCAAATGTATTCGGCTTCTTTTAATGCAGGTAAATCTGACTTATCTATCTTTGTAAGCGTTGTACACTGATATAAATCAAAAAGTAACATAATAAACACAACAATGGCCATAAAAGAAATGATTTGGTTATTGTACTCTTGTATTTTTGCTATGATTGTTTTATAAGTTGCATCATCATTATTTATTTATTTATTTTTTTTTTTGCATTAGTTTACCTTGACTGCATTCATAATAAACCCATATCTTGTCTTTTAGAGCAGCACAACTGGACTCTGGCTCTTTCTCAATATAAATTGTAGCACACACTTTACATCGTTTTGACTTGTTAAGACAAAATTCGTGTGCGTGATAATAGTCATGTCTATTTTTTTTTTTTTAACATGTAAATTACTTAATTTACTTAAAAAAAAAAGGGGGGGGGAAGAGAGAAAGGAAATTACATTATGCTACATTGGCAAGTAATTCTTTTCCATTCACCACAAGCTTCACTTTGATAACATATACGACAAGCTATCTAAATTTAAAATTAGGAAAGAGAGAAGAAAAAAAAAAGGGGGGGGGAGCAAAGAATAATTAAAATAAACAGTTACTTCTCTAAACTGTTCTGGTTCACCAAAGAATGCATTTTGTCTTTTCATTTGGGGTGGCATTTTCTTTTTTTTTCTTTTTTTTTTAAGAGAGAAAAAGGAGCTTCAAAAAATTAATTTAGATAAAATTTATACTTTTATAAAAAAAGATCATGCATGATGAAAAATTCCCTTTAAAAAAAAACTATTGAGTGATGTTTCTTCAAGCGAGTTTAGCTGTGCTTATACCATTAGATCAAGACTGGTGATTTTTGTTTTTTTTTCAGCAGAAAGCTTTTTTATTGAACTTTTAAAAAAAGATCATGCATGATGAAAAATTCCCTTTAAAAAAAAACTATTGAGTGATGTTTCTTCAAGCGAGTTTAGCTGTGCTTATACCATTAGATCAAGACTGGTGATTTTTGTTTTTTTTCAGCAGAAAGCTTTTTTATTGAACTTTTAAAAAAAGATCATGCATGATGAAAAATTCCCTTTAAAAAAAAACTATTGAGTGATGTTTCTTCAAGCGAGTTTAGCTGTGCTTATACCATTAGATCAAGACTGGTGATTTTTGTTTTTTTTTTCAGCAGAAAGCTTTTTTATTGAACTTTTATTTTGGATAATATGATAGGATTCTAAAAACTAAACTTTTTGACGTAAATAATAAACTTACACATCTCATCTGAAGTATTCCTATTCTTTACAAAAATTGACATACAAGCTATTTTACCATCATCTTGATTGCTCTTTTCAGTATTTAACAATGCATGTTTTCATAGGGTATTGTGCATTTAACAATTATTTGATAACTAGCACAATTTTGATGAACATCTAGTCTATAGAGGGCCCTACCCCATTTATTCATTTTGGTCTGCTGTTACAGAAAGCAAAAATAAAAGTCATCAAATCATTATCTTTCAATAAACATATTTTCATAAATTGGAGGTTTTATAGAACATGTTTTTTTTTCACTTTTGGTTTAAATGTATAAAAAAGGAAAACATCGTAAAATTGTAACAGCGCGTTTTATTACAATAAGCGGTAGTTTTTTTTTTTTTTTTTACACTATACGAGAAGGAGTACATAAAAAACTGAAACATATCTAGAGATTTTTATTAATTCATTTGTGAATAGTTTCTTTTTTGAAATGAAGCACAAGGAGAGGAACATGTTGATAAATCAGGATCAGAGGAATCAGAGTCGGATCCATAATCCTGAGTTTCAAAAAACTCGATCAACTGCTTGTGATAGATGGATACGAGGTAACGGAAATTGTGAATCTTGTTTATGAATTTGGGTATTGATGATGAAAATAAATTGATTTTCGAGGGGATCGCAACATGAAACTCCAAATTAAAAACGTAAAGATCCCACAAAGGCATGGATAAAGAATAAATATACAACGTATCTTTGTAAACTTGAGCACCGAAAAGTTTGATTTTTTTTGAGGAATGCAACGTCGGTGTACCTTTAGATGTAATAATTTGCTTAAAAAGGAACTTTAAGTTTTTAGCAATTTTGTTCCTATCGTCTTTGAAGTGAGAATAATTAGCAGCAGCATCGCAAGGGGGACCAGAGACCTCAAATAAAACAAAAGGGACCTTTAAAATTGAAGAAATAATTAATCCGTCAATTCTGGGGCCAGGAAGCCTCGTTTCATCGTCATTAAGCGAATTATTTTCATATTGCTTTACTAATTCCAGAGATTGTTCTCCAGGTCGGAAAACACAATCATTTCTTTTAGCAATATAATCTCCTAAAGGAGTCAGAAACCGAGTGGTAAACTCGTTTTCAGTCATCTTTGTATTAATCCAATCGTCCTTGTCAAAAGTTTTGGTCATCTTCAAAACCAATTTAATGATCTTGATAACATTACTTTTGATAGAAATATCATCAGTCTCCTTATCCTTTATCTTCTTCTTCTTATCTCTCTTGATCTTTCTCTTCTCTTTCTTGATCTTTCTCTTCTCTCTCTTGATCTTTTCTCTATTAAGCTTCGAATCAGATAATACTTGTTTAGCGAAATCCTTAGCTTTAACGTCATAATTTGCGACAGTGTTGACACGTTCTCTTATTAAAGGAAGATATTCTTTTAATACTCTTCTTGTTGCACTGCTTTCACCCGTTCTTACTAAATCAATTATTCCAAAGTACAAGACACTACATAATCTAATTAGAGCAGATATTAACATAAACTTATTTGATACCTACTCCTGTTTGTCCACATTTTTTTCGTGGCCAGATGAATGTCTATAGCTATTTATTAATTGTTGAATCTCAATGGCTTTTCCCTCCAATGAGTCATTTACATCCCTGGAAAAAGTATCCTGTTAAAGATACATTGGTTAATATACAAATCATAATATTATATTTTGTTCACAAAACCTACATCCGGGTTCAAAAGCAAAGACGCGAACTCCTCCAGATTTTTCTTCCTTAGAGTCTCCTTTAAGATATAAGCGTCTGCATTGGTTTGGTCATGGATTTTACGCGCTTGGTTAAGTTTGATTTGTAGGCATAAATCGGCCCAGTCTACCATGTTACAATCATTTTTATACTACAAACATATTAGTTTCTTTTTTTTTAGTGTACATACAACATATCTTACCTTGATCTTTTTTAAGCTTGTAAATTCCTGGCAGGTTTGACACCAATATTTTTTTAGATTGTTAAAAGTTATTTCCATATTATATTCCATGTTGACAATTTCAGACCTCTTGGTAATTATGAATTCTGACAGCTTGATGCTATGAAGTTCGTTGCCATATGATTCCAGAATGTCTGACATATTGTTTTGCGTATTTAAGATTTAATATTGTGTATTCTAAAGATAACTGCCTTGTTGAGAGTTTAATGTGTGAGAAAAAGCGAAAAGGATTATTTTTATTCTTTTTACCTTTGCATATTTATTTATATTGTTTAATTATCCTGAGACCATGGATTTAAATTTTGGATTATTATCGTAAATACAATAAACATGTCTTGTAGTATATTAACTGGTCGTTCATATAACGTTAAGCTCTTTCACATATCTTTAAGCTCCAGTTGCTAAGAGGAAGATATGTTCAATAAAGTAAATTGCCTTCAACTTTTTAATACACAGCATTGTTTAACTAGGTTGCACTCTCTTGAAGTGCTCCCATTGACCTTAGTTATACTTGCACTTATTTTTTTTTTTTTTTTTTTTTTTTTTTTTTATTTTGGTGGATTATTCAATGATATTATATATGGTGGCAATGGATGGCTCTATTAAAAAAAGCCATGCTTTTTCCACAATGATGGATGAACGAGAAAGGTAAAAAAAGAAAAAAAATAGTATGCGTATAATATTCATTTAACAAAAATAACAAAATTTATTATTATTATTATTTTAGCTATAGCAATATTATATACCTGTGAAGTCCATATATTATTCTTTTATCAAAACTATTCAACCCTATTAATTATTTTAAACGATATAATGACTTTATATGCATTGCAACAAGTTCAACAACAAGTACTAGTCATGAAAACTCGATTTATATGTAAATCACAGTAATGAATAACCTGTAACTTGTAGGACAAGAAAAATGCAGTTTATAACCCCACAATTCTTAGCCTTAATAGGAATCTTCCCCAAAATCGAGATTGTCCGAGTAATGGTACATCCACTTATAGTCACTAGCCATTATCGAACAGAGCAAGAACGTTTAGCATTACAAAATGGAGTGCCACCAGAAGAAGCAAAAGATATTGGTATGATAGGCGACTTGAATCCAGGCACTACCAATATCATATATCATCTCATTGGCATTCAGCTTAAAGAACTAGACAAAGAAAAAAAAATATGAACGTATGTAGGTATATGTGAACAAAATATTGTTTATATTGATACTTATTATATAGACTTAAGTGAAGAAATTAAAAAGTTACACACACTTTTGGAAAGTAAATAAAACAGAAGGAACGAAGACGTCAAATAGTCTGTGAAAGTCTTAAAGAAGATAGAAGTAGCCCGAATGATGGGCATTGATACTACCACCAATATTTAAATAATATATGATCAATTCGAAAGAGTAGAATATATTAATTCAAAAGCAGAAGAGTTGAGTATAGACCATTTAAACTCATATTTAAACACAATTATCAGGATATTCCAGGTATTATTATTTAGTTTAAAAGGGTTCTTTCAATTCTATTTTATTTAATAAATCGATCCCAAGTCTTGTTTGGTGAAGACGAAATTTCACTTTTGGAAACGTCAGGAAAATTCCTTTTAAACAATAAAACTAAATATGGCAGTGATCATATTAAAGTAAACTATGGTACATTAAGCATTTTCAATGCTTTATTTCAAAAGTATTGGATTGGAGCGAGACGACTGTTGCGCCATTCATTTAATGGCAAAACAATAAGATTTTTTGGACCAGAAGTTCGTATTCGAAGAGGCTATCACTAGACAAGGTCACCTTTTCGAGTTGTATCCAAAGTTTCATTGCGAGTGTATGTAACCCAATTGAAAGGGTTTGGGAGGCAGCCCACCCAAGAAAATAGCAAGACAACATTGTAACTACAATTTCAAGTCTTTGGAAAAAAATTTGGATTCGTTCTTGGATACTATTTCGCCCCCTGGAGAGCTACCTTTGTTGATCCGAAGATACTGGAATAAGAGCTTCAGATATGTAGCTGCTTATAGCGAAGGAAGTAATGCTGTTAGCCGTAAAGCTGGTGAAGGAGTTCTCAAAAACTCAGAAATGTCATCGTAAACTTCGTCCCAACCAATAAAAAAAATATTTGTACGTTATTATAGTCCTCATTAATATTTTAAAAAGTGTTTTATTCATGTTTAGCATCATAAACATAAGAACTTTCGCAATAAGCATTTTTTTTTAATGACGTAGTTTAAATCCTAAAATTCAGATTTTTTTTTTTTTAACCCGCGTAGTTTGTCATCAAAGCCTTTTACATCTTTAACACATCGCTGAAAACATGTCCAACAATTTTATATTCTAAATAGCTTAGACTTTTCTTTACAATGTGAACACATTGTACTGATAGTTTATTGTGGCATTAGGGGATTTTATGTCTTATTTTTTTGTAATGAAAGAATAAGATGTAAGCTTAAAACAATCAAAACAACCTTGACTACTTGAGTGAGCTTTGTTGTTGCGATTGGCTAGTAATAATCAAAGTAACCTTGACTACTTGAGTGAGCTTTGTTACTGCGATTATCTAGCTTGAGACTTTTCTTTACATTGTATTGATAGTCTTGTGGCATTAGGGGATATTACGTCTTTTTTTTTTTGTAATGAAAAAATAAGATAAACAATCAAAACAACCTTGACTACTTGAGTGAGCTTTGTTGTTGCGATTGGCTAGTAATAATCAAAGTAACCTTGACTACTTGAGTGAGCTTTGTTACTGCGATTATCTAGCTTGAGACTTTTCTTTACATTGTATTGATAGTCTCGTGGCATTAGGGGATATTACGTCTTTTTTTTTTGTAATGAAGAAATAAGATAAACAATCAAAACAACCTTGACTACTTGAGTGAGCTTTGTTGTTGCGATTGGCTAGTAATAATCAAAGTAACCTTGACTACTTGAGTGAGCTTTGTTACTGCGATTATCTAGCTTGAGACTTTTCTTTACATTGTATTGATAGTCTCGTGGCATTAGGGGATATTACGTCTTTTTTTTTTGTAATGAAGAAATAAGATAAACAATCAAAACAACCTTGACTACTTGAGTGAGCTTTGTTGTTGCGATTGGCTAGTAATAATCAAAGTAACCTTGACTACTTGAGTGAGCTTTGTTACTGCGATTATCTAGCTTGAGACTTTTCTTTACATTGTATTGATAGTCTTGTGGCATTAGGGGATATTACGTCTTTTTTTTTTTGTAATGAAAAAATAAGATAAACAATCAAAACAACCTTGACTACTTGAGTGAGCTTTGTTGTTGCGATTGGCTAGTAATAATCAAAGTAACCTTGACTACTTGAGTGAGCTTTGTTACTGCGATTATCTAGCTTGAGACTTTTCTTTACATTGTATTGATAGTCTCGTGGCATTAGGGGATATTACGTCTTTTTTTTTTGTAATGAAGAAATAAGATAAACAATCAAAACAACCTTGACTACTTGAGTGAGCTTTGTTGTTGCGATTGGCTAGTAATAATCAAAGTAACCTTGACTACTTGAGTGAGCTTTGTTACTGCGATTATCTAGCTTGAGACTTTTCTTTACATTGTATTGATAGTCTCGTGGCATTAGGGGATATTACGTCTTTTTTTTTTGTAATGAAGAAATAAGATAAACAATCAAAACAACCTTGACTACTTGAGTGAGCTTTGTTGTTGCGATTGGCTAGTAATAATCAAAGTAACCTTGACTACTTGAGTGAGCTTTGTTACTGCGATTATCTAGCTTGAGACTTTTCTTTACATTGTATTGATAGTCTCGTGGCATTAGGGGATATTATGTCTTATTTTTTTGTAATGAAGAAATAAGATAAACAATCAAAACAACCTTGACTACTTGAGTGAGCTTTGTTGTTGCGATTGGCTAGTAATAATCAAAGTAACCTTGACTACTTGGGTGAGCTTTGTTACTGCGATTATCTAGTAAGATTGACTACTTGAGTGAGCTTTGTTACTGCGATTATCTAGTAAGATTGACTACTTGAGTGAGCTTTGTTACTGCGATTATCTAGTAAGATTGACTACTTGAGTGAGCTTTGTTACTGCGATTATCTAGCTTGAGATTTTTCTTTACATTGTATTGATAGTCTCTTGTGGCATTAGGGGATATTATATCTTTTTTTTTTTGTAATGAAGGAATAAGATGTCGGATCAGGAAGTGGCTATACAACAGCACGAGATGTAGCAGCTATGATGAAGCAAATTTATAGCAACTCTGAGCAACGCTACAAATACAGCTTTAGAAACACGACAGCTTTCTTGATGGCCCATTACCTGTTACTTCGTGGTGAATCTATCCGAAATTTCGATTTTGCTGATTTGCAATTCCAAAGGTTTCCCAAGATCGGGGCAGAAGGTACATACCCAGTTATGCAAATGATTTCAAATCAAGGAAAGACCAAACAGATTCAACAAGACACAGAAAGGTGCATGCATGAGAAATAGAATAGTTAAAATTTGTCCCTTTATGGCTCTGAGTTTTCCATTTGTTTTGGAGATGGCATTGTGATGAAGAACCTTTTCTAAATCTGGATAGCAACGAAGACTGGTTTAAAATGAAGGTTATTAATGGTCCAAGACCTCAAAATATGTCATCAATGAGGAAAAGAAAAGGAAAAGAGCCTATTAGACGTAAAGTATTATTTAATTAATAGAAGTCCAATTAAAAAGAAAAATTAACCATTTCTTTTTTAGTTAGTCAACAAAATGAGGAATATGATGAAAATCTTAAACCATTCGAGTGTGCTATTTCCAAGGCAACATATAGCAGGTTTATGAAAATGGCGTTTAGCTCTGCTAACATCTTTGTAGCAAGAAAGACTACACATGTCCCTCGGTTTTCTGCTGCCAAGATGGCTGATTTGGCTGGTGTGCCATCAGCACAAATTCAAAGAGCAGGTTTATGGAGCCAAGATACCATGACAAACTCGTATCTTGACTCACTTTCTTGTCAATTTATGAGGATTATGGCTGGATTCGAGACAGATGCTGCTTACCACTTACCAAGAGCCATAAAAGAGCCATGTGACCAATTGAAACAGCAAGTTTTTCCCTGGGCTGACTATTGATATGATCGACATACAAGCAAATCTGTCAAGTTGGACAGCAACAACACCAGTCAAGCAGTCGCAGTAGCTAGTGCTGTTTCTTCATCAACACCCACTCAAAAAGAGATGTCAGCTAATGAGCAAGATACTGTTAATTATTTTTCTTTTATCAATATGTCATCGCCATCAATTGGATTAACAACATCTAACACAACAGCTACTACCACTACTACAATTGCTGCTGTATCTTTACCTTTTACCAATGATGGTGTGGCCGTTTATAAAATGAGTAGACAAGTAGTAACTGTATATGGCCTTTGGGACGAATGGAAAATAGGTCGAGATGGATTTTTGTCAGTCGAAGAGCTTGAAAAAAAAAATGGAGAAGAAATGATCGAAAGTGGTTCAATATCCGTAAGAAAGTCATCGAAGCTGTTGAAGATCTTCGAAGGGATCTTGGTTTGTCTGTACTTTCAGCAATTGGTGTGCTTCAGAAGGCTATGAATACACGATACTGGTCTTTGGATCGTATGGGTACTGAACTTCAAAAAGGTACCTATTTTCCTTGTCAAGAAACCAAAAGAAGAAAATTGCAGTGAGCCCTTAGTCCTTTTTTATTATATGATCTTCTTTTTCATTATCTTTTTTTTTAAAAAACCTTCTTTCTCAATTACTCTTTTTTATCATTTTTACATTAACACATAGTGTTTTTTTCAATAAATAATATCCATTCTTTAAAAATTTTAACAAAGTGCACTTAAATAAGTTATAGACAAAACAAGGTAAATATATATATATATATATATATAAATAATTGAGTTTTATATGCGTACAATATATTGACTTGGATTTTTTCCTTCTTTCTTATAAAACCTCAAGATCAACAAGAATCCAGTTAAAAAAGTCATACTCTGTACATGTCTCTCTCTCTCTCTCTCTCTCTCTTCTCTCTCATTTTTTACAACAAAAAAATATATACTTTCCAAAAATATCACCCTAATAATAAAAAAAAAAAAAAAAAATTAAACTTTCTAAAAGAGAATTTTTGAACAAAATCCCTGCTTTACTTCCTTTTGTAATTGTTTAAGGTTAGTCAAGTTGAATATGTAATCATTAGAATAACTGATCCGTGTACGTGTACATATCTTATACCTTTATGAAGACGAAGTGTAAAAAATAACCTTGGTTTGTGGTTTATTTAATTTCATCACTTTTTTTTTTCTTTCTTTTTTATTTCAAAACACAAATCTTTCCTGCCAATACTCTCTTCATCTTTTGTTTAACAATATACGATATTCAAACAAGATATTGTATCAAAAAATAAATAATTTTGAAACCTGCAAAACACATGCATATATGTTGTCAATGGTAAGTCATATCAAAGCTCTAATAACTTTATCAAAATATCAATAGCAAATACTCTTTTCTGTGCAAATTGCATGTGTTTGATAGGGGAAATACTACGAAAGTAACGGAAGTAACGCAGTGCAAGTAGCCCAGTCATGTGACTATTGCAAAAAAGTTTTGATTTATTATGCGAAATTCTGTATTAAGTGGTTTTTATCTTCTCATATGATTCTTATATTGACTTTTTTTTCACACGCCACCCAAACAGGTGTATATATTTACATAATCTTATTATGCATATAAATCACTTCTTTTTATTTTCCTTTTCTTTTTCTTTATCAATTTTCCATGTTTGAAATATGGCCCTGATCAAATTTCCTTAACCCCAAATATACAATCAATGCTTTAAATATTCGAAAAAAAAAACAGCAATCTTCATCAAAAAAAGTTTATTCGATTTTACAAGACAAAATCGATTCTATCTCTCACTTGAATTACTATAAAGCTTTCATTATATCAAACGTATTAAATTTTACAAATCCTTGTCTTCTTTCTAACATTTATAAACAAACGAAGTGCAAAAATATTCAAGGTATTAGACTTTTTTGTTGAAAATTAGGACTCACGGCAATTTTAAAATGGTACATTCATTCAATAAATAGAAAATGAAACTCTTATGATTAAAGATAAAGTCATCTTATTGGCAACGAGGAGATAATTATTACAATTAATAAAGTAATACAAGTCTTACTGCTGTGTCCTCTATTTCTATGATTTCATCTTTGTATTTAACACTGAGTGATGGCATTTTTTTACTAATAATCTTACACAGATAGTGTAGATTAAAACAGACAGTCTCAAATTAGTAACACATTAATTACTGATAAATAAAAACATGTTTATAATGTATCAAGAATTAGTTATTCCCATAACTTGAAATAGTCTATCAATAAAAAAAAACATGTTACATAATTAATGTGTATATATCAGTTTAATTTTTTTTTTTCAATTTGACCATGAAAATTGATCGTGTGTTAAAGATTTTAGTTTATACAATGAGACCTTACTGACTGTACAATGAGCACACATGTGATTACAAAAAGAAATAAAAAAAAACAAATAGCACACCTTTGTAATTCAATTATTATTTTTTTTTTTTCTTTTTTTTTTTTTTTCTTCTCTCATTTCTTTTTTCATATATATTTTAGCTTTTTTTTTAAAAAATAAACTTTCAAAAAATGGGAACGCAACAATCTTGTATCACTCCATTAAAAGTATCAACTGAAACAGCAAATGATTTATGGAGAAAGGAAAGTGCAAAGAAAGGATTTAAAGCAGTAGGCGCTTTAGGATCAGCCATTTTATTTGCACCAGCTGTGATACTTGCACTTCCATTTGTAGGAGCGTACGAATTTGGGACTGCTCGAGAAAATGAATTAGTGACAGGATACTCTGTGATGGATGGTGTCATTGGAGGTCTATTTGGTGTGGTGGTCTCGCCATTAGCTCCCTTTTACTGCTTTTTAGTATCAATCCAAAGAATATTCGAAATAAATTATACCCCTGATAGACACCCTTATTTAATTGATAAGAGTTATTTGAAAAGGGCTGAAGGTATGTTGAGATTGGATTTCTCGCACTATAATGTAGCTATCACTGGTTGTCCTGGTACCGGAAAGGTTAGTTATATATCTATTTAAAATAAGTCAAATTAATAAACTAATGGAGAAAAAAAAAGTCGTCTTTAGTGAACGGATTACTTGGATATAGGGATAGTAATAGAAATGCAGCTTTAGTCGGAG